>APFE030086731.1:7209-18057 GCA_000404065.3 Pinus taeda
CCTGAATTAAATTTTGTTTTTCTGAACATGGTGGAGTGGTCATTTGAAACGTGTTTCCATCAGAAAAATTTAATCAACGAACTAGTGTAACATTTCGCACACTAAACACAGTTCTTATCATAAACATTTCGTCAACAAAATAATCTGGAATCTATGTTGACTATCACATTTTTCACTAACGGTATCTGTTATCTTTTGTTGAACTTATGTTGATGACATATTCTGGTATGGAAATATAACAGGAGAAAAAGTCAAATAATTAACTTCTCTTAATTGTTTAGGATATTCTCAAAATCTGAAATAAAGGTAAAGATTCCTATTATATTTTGTCCATATAACAGGAGAAAAAGTCAAATAATTAACCTCTCTTAATTGTTTAGGATATTCTCAAAATCTGAAATAAAGGTAAAGATTCCTATTATATTTTGTCCATATAACAGGAGAAAAAGTCAAATAATTAACCTCTCTTGATTGTTTAGGATATTCTCAAAATCTGAAATAAAGGTAAAGATTCCTATTATATTTTGTCCAGACTAACATTGAAAGAAGAAAAAATTCCTTCGATTGATCTCGTCGTCTAAATTGATTTTATATTATTTCATTGTACAAGTTAATTATTGAATGTATATGTAGGGGTTTTCAGAAGCTCTCGCTAAGTCTTTTGAGATTTTGGGCTACTCCTGGTTGGAGGTGTTAGCAGGTTGTTTGGCTCTGCTTCATGCTGGTTTTAGCAGTACTTAGGATTAGTTTCAGGGATGCCGTTTACAAAAAAATAGCTTTTGGAGTGGGGTAGCCAGGTTGTTTTTATAAGCAAACCCAACTTTCGAATAGAACCGATCAATAGTCATTCCTGCTGGTATCTCATTTCCAGTTATATATTTTATTTCGAGTAGGGTGCGTGTGACTATGTATATCTTAAATCTATCACGAGCATTTATATAAAAATATAAACAAAATTAATGAACAAAAATAAGAGAAGGTAGATTCTTAATCCATGAACTGAATTCTTATTGGAATCTCATATCTTCATAGGAGCAATGAATACATTATTATATAGCCCACATATTTGTAATTTCATTATAATCTACTGTCCCTAATAATTTGCTGAATGATCACTTACTAATCTACTGTCCCTAATAACTGGTTGAATGATCATTGACTACATAATCTACTGTCCCTCATAATTTGCTTAATGATCACTGACTACATCTATAAATTTTCTGCCCTAATTCTAATAACTAAGAACACAAAATTTGCTGGCTACTTTGTCAGCAATTACATAGCTTCATTTTAAGCCAACACTCACCCTTAATGCTTAATGAGGTGATTCCAAGCATATCCATTAAGTATTAGAACTTTGCTTTAGGTAGTGCTTTGGGAAATATATCTCCAAGTTTTTCATTCGTTGTACAAAACTTTATTTGAATTTCTCCTTTTGCCATATAGTCTCTTATGAAATGATATTTTATATCAATGTGTTTGGTGCAATTATGAAACACTAGATTTTTAGTTATGGCAATGGTAGACAAGTTATCACATTAAATAGTTGTGGCATATTTTGGTTTTTGTTTTAGATCTAACAATACTTTCTTCAACCAAATTGCTTCACATGTTGTTGTTGCTGCTCCAATATACTGTGCCTATGTAGAAGACAATGAAATAGTTGGTTGCTTCTTTGAACACCATAATACTGCACTTGATCCAAGGCTGAAGACAATGAAATAGTTGGTTGCTTCTTTGAACACCATAATACTGCACTTGATCCAAGGCTCAATACATAACCTGAAGTTCTTTTTCTATCATCAAAAGATCCATCCCATTCACTATCTAGATAACCAACCAACCCAAAATTATTTGATGAAGCATATCAAATTCCATAATTTCTTGTTCCACAAACATAACTCAAAATTCATTTTGCTACTCCAAAATGAATCTTACTTGGACTTCGCATGAATCTGGAAATCAAGCCTACTGCATGCATAATATTGAGCCTAGTGGTAGTAAGATATAGAAGACTTCCTACCAGACTCCTATAGGATTGAGCATCTATCTTTTCACTCCATTTTCTAAAAAAAAAATCATTTGTATTCGTGGGTTTACAATTTTCCATTTTCCATTTTTTAAGAAGATTTGAAACATATTTTTCTTGTGAAATAAAAATTCCATCATTCATTTGTGTCACTTCTATGCCAAGAAAATAATGGAGCAAACCCAAATCAGTCATTTCAAATTCAGTCATCATAGCCTCCTTGAACTCTTCCACTAACAAATCACTTGAAGATGTGTATATCAAGTCATCTACATATAAGAACGCAATTATTATATCATTACCATTTGACTTGATATATAATGTGTGTTCATTTTCACTTTTATTAAACCCCTTTTTCAAGAAATAAGTGTCAATTCTGTTGTACCATGCTCTTGGAGTTTGTTTAAGCCCATAAAGAGCCTTTTTCAGTTTGTATACTTTGTGTTTGTTTTTTGCTTCTTCATATCCTTGGCGCTGGTGAACATATACATCTTCTTTCAACTCACCATTTAGAAAGGCTCATTTAACATCAAATTGATAAACTAACCATTTATATTTTGTTGTCAATGCCAAAACAATTCTGATTGTATCAAATCTTGCAACGGGAGCATATGTTTCATTGTAGTCAATACCTGATTGTTGAGCATATCCCTTTGCTACTTACCTTGCTTTGTGCCTTTTTATCGATCCATTAGATGCATACTTGGTTTTATACAACTATTTCAACCCTATGACTTCTTTTCCAGTAGGAGGATCCACAAGCTCCCATGTTGCATTCTTTTTAATTGTTGCCATCTCTTCATCAATTGCTTTGCACCAAACCAACTCTTTTACTGCATCCTCAAAACATCTTGGTTCTGCTTCAATTTGAGACATCAAAGCAAAATTAGTATAACCATAAATTTCATTTAAATATTTTTTCCTTTTTGGAAGAGGACTTGGACTTGAAACATGACTTGAAGTAGCAGAAGGTGATGGAGTGGATGTGGCCTTTGAAATATTTTGATTACTGGATGGATTTGCAGAAACAAAAATTCATTTTCTTGTTCAACAATATTTGGAGTTTGTTGTTGCACATCATGATTCCACTGCCATTCTTATTTCTCATCAAATAACACATCACAACTAATCATTAACGTACAATCTATAACCTTTGGTTTCCTCACAATATTCAATAAAAATGCATTTCACACTTTTATCATCAAGCTTTCTTCCCTTTTCAGTAGGAACATGAGCATAGGAAATATTTTGCACACCTCTTTTTGGGCATATATTAAGCAAATTAACAGATGTAGCTACAGCTTCAGCCCAAAAAATGTTTGGAAGGTTTTTACCTTTCATCATGCTCCTAGCCATCTCAACAATTGTTCTATTCTCACGTTCAATGATGGCATTCCATTGGGGAGTATAACTAGCCGTCAATTTCCTTTGAATGCCATTCATTTTACAATAAGAATCAAACTTATTAGAAGTGAATTCTCCCCCTCTATCTACGCGTAATGTTTTTAGACAATAACCATTTTGCTTTTCCAAAAGAACTTTAAATTGTTGAAATATGACAAATGTATCAGATTTTTCTTTAATGAAATATTCCCATGTTCTTCTACTAAAATCATCTACAAAAATAATGAAATACTTATTTTTGTTGAGAGACAAAGTTTGCATAGGACCACATATATTTGCATGCAATAGTTCCAATGGGTTGCTTTCTCTCCACGATTTTCCTATTGGAAATGAATCTCTATGTTGCTTACCAAGAATATACCCTTCACAGAATTTATCTGTAGAACCAATAATTGTTAACCCTTTGACCATTTTCTTGTTATATAATAGTTCCAAGCCTTTCATATTCAAATGTCCATACCTTATGTGCCATAGACATGAACTATCATCATAAGCAACATTTAATGTTGTACTTTCTTCACAAGGGAGATTGAAAGCAAAAATTCTATTTTGTAGCATATTAGTCTTAACAATAATTTTACTGTGATCAACTTTATCATAGATTATGCATTGCTTGTCCATGAAAACAATTAAATATTCCTTTTAGTCTTAACAATAATTTTACTGTGATCAACTTTATCATAGATTATGCATTGCTTGTCCATGAAAACAATTAAATATTCCTTTTCAAGGAGCTGCCCCACACTCAAAAAATTATGTGCTAGACCAAGAACATATAAATCATCATTAATGTGCTTTGTCTTTCCTTGTTTTGTCTTCAGGACAATTGTTTGCTTACCTTTAGCTTCAACTTGCTTGTCATCTCCCAGTAATACATTAGATTGTGTATATTCATCTATCTCTACAAAGCCATCTTTGTTCCCTGTCATGTGATTGTTGCACCCACTATCCATAAGCCACAGCTCTTTGGAAACATTACTAGTTGAATCAGAAGCGAAGAATAAAGTGCCAACCTCTTCTTTTTCTTCAGAAAAATTAGCTTCTTGTGTTTGTTTTTTCCAACAATTTCTTTCATAATGGCCAAATCATTTAGAATAAAAACAATAAACTTGGGATTTATTAAATCTTTTACCTCCATCATTGTCATCATTATGTCATCATTACCTCTTCCTCTGTTGTATGCAGAAAAAAATCTTCCTCGACCTCTGCCTCCTCTATATGTTTGTCCTCTTTCTCTTCCTCTTCCAAAAGTGTTATGGCTTTCCTCATGAGAGGAATGATTTTTGTCATTGAAAATATTTCCTCTTGCTTGAAAAGCTTTCTCAATAGATTTTTCAGAAGATTTATTGATTCTTTGCTCATAAGATTGAAGAGACACCATTAGCTCATTCACAGACAACTCAGTTGGATCCTTAGACTCCTCAATAGTAACAACAACACCATCAAATTTTTGAGGCAAACTTCTTAAAATATTCTCAACAATTTTTGATATTTTAAATCTTCACCATAACACCTAATTTCATTCACTATACCAATCACTTTAGTGAGAAAATCTTGAATAAATTCAGAGTTTTGCATGCACAAGGTTTCAAATTCTCTTCTTAATGACTGAAACTTAACAATTTTTACCTTATGACTTCCTTCATATGCTTGCTGCAAAGCATGCCATGCCTCCTTTGATTTTGTTACTCCAACTAGTCTTGGAAAAATAGAGTCATGCACTGCTTGTTGGATTAGGAAGAGAACTTTTGAATCTTTCTTACGATTTTCCTTTAGTTGATTTCTTTGATCTTGAGTCCAACGGGCAAGTGTGTGAGCATCTGGTTCTGTATATCCATTCTCTACGAAATCCCACAAATCTTGTGCAAGAAACAATGTTTTCATCTTAATGCTCCAAAAACCAAACTTCTCACCTTTAAACATTGGTATTTGTGGCTCGTAAATATTCATATTGTTGGTCATTGCTGCTAACTGCTGAGCTTTGATACCATGTTAAATCTATCAAGAGAATGCATATGAAAACATAAACAAAACTATGATACCATGTTAAATATATCAAGAGAATGCATATGAAAACATAAACAAAAGTAATGAACAAAAGTAACATAAGTCTGATTCTCAATCCATGAGCTCAACTCTCATTGGAATCTCATATCTTCATAGGAGAAACGAATGCATTGTTATATACCCCACATATTTCTAATTTCATTATCCATTATCTGACTAATCTTTTGTCCCTAATAATTTACTGAATGATCACTAACTACATCTATAAATTTGCTGCCCTAGTTCTCATAACTCAAAACACAAAATTTGCTAGCTAATTTGTCAGCAATTACATAGCTTTATTTTAAGCATTATCCTCAACAATGCATGTGTCATCTTGTATATGTGCGCCAATGTGCATGTGTTTACCTCCATGTGCTTGGTTATGGTTGAAAGCTGAAAATGTCGAATTATGTTTTTTTCTTTGAAAGTTATGGAAATTTAAGTTATATTTTAAAAAAATTTGGCAGAATTTTTTGTAAATCCAAGTAAAAGCTGTCAAACTTCATAATTTTAGGTGCCCTAGAAGTTTTTGATGGTGCTCAATGTATTTCCACCATCAAAAACATGATTCAAACACTGCTTCTACAAGATTTTTTGAATTTTTTTTGCTCGGATTCTGATCACTTTTGGCTGTCCTAGCAATTCCTCCACCTGCGACGACTCCACTGAAAATAACTAGCTTGCCAATGGGCATTAAATGAGCAACTGTATATGTTCACTATTGAATTTAGGTAGGCCACTTATCCAAGGTTGAGCATATATGGCCCCAACTTATTTAATGTCCATTGGCAAGCTGTATATTTATTGCAGTGGTTGAAACCTTGTGACAAGACATTTTCAGTTTAATTATTAGTTTTTTTATCCTTATCAAAAATAACAAATTTTTATATTTAATCTTAGCTAAAAATTTATATCTATTTTTTGTATTTAATAATCTTTTGAGTTAAGTTATGTGAATTTTAAGATGATTGTATGTTCATCTTTTGGTTTAAAAAACGGTCATTTACATATTTAAAGAGATTGCATCTAAAGTAGACCACACCAACTTTTAGTATGACTAAATTTTTATACATAATAATGTGCTCTTTAAATTAACTAATACTTTAATAATAAACCCATTAATATTAAGTATATATAAAATATAAATTTTATTTTAATGATATAATATAAAATTAAATTTAAAAAATATATATTTACAAATAAATATTAAAATTACCACAATCATATAAAAGTATAAACAGACAAGATTATTTCAATAAGTTAATATTACTATTATCAAGACCTGGGCTAATTTAGTACCTTGTAGATAACCAAATCTATTCTTATAAGATTTTCAATAAGTTAATATTACTATTATCAAGGCCTGGGGTAATTTAGTACCTTGTACCTAACCAAATCTATTCTTATTGAAATCCTATAGATGTGAATTACATTTCCATTGAAAGCATATTAAGCGATTATTTTACTAATTACTAAGTCATATCACACATAAGTGTTTTAAATTTTATTTTAAAAATAAATAACATAATCTATAATTTTCCTTTCCTAATTCAATTTGATATTTTATAGTTTTAGTATGGAAAACAGTTTTAGTATAGAAAATAATTGAGTTTAGATTTGGAATTCAATAAGATAGAATACAAGGTGATTTTACAAAATCATAATTTTATATTTTCTAAAATGTGATTAGTATCTATGTTTACTGGCGTAAATAATTATTTAAATGTGATTTTATATCTTCATCACTATACATTTTTTAAATTTGATTAGTATTTATGTTTACAGGCATAAATGTGCAGCATGTTTTAAACAATTTAACAAAATGGAGCATTTAGTGGAGCATATGAAAACATCATATCACTCTCAGCATGAGCCAACATGTGAAATATGCAAAAAGCATTGTAGGTTTTATGATTCCTTAAAGGAACACCTAATTGGTATGCGATTTCATATTGTTGTTAGTTTGGTTCATTAGTATGTTATTATCAACTTTTACAAATTCATAATTATTAATTTGCAAATTGAATTTTGATATATTGTTATATTATGTGTATGAGCAGGTCCTTTGCCAAAAATTGATTGTGCTAAACAATTTAGTGAAAGAGGTTGTATCCTATGTCTTAAATTTTTCAATAATTCTCAAGAAGTCAATAACCATCTATCAACATGTCAAATGTAGCAAACTCCCTTAATTGTAAGTGTATTTTCTATTTTGAAAATTTCTTTTACTTAGAATTTCACTTTCCATATTTAAAATATTATAAAATCGCAAATTTTCTCTTCAATTTTTTTTTTTTTAATTATAAGCTATAGACATGTTTAGACATTAACATAAGTTATAAGTCAAATTAAAATGTAAGTTCAAAATAAAATAAGAAACCGTTTTATTTTTATTTTTAAATATATGTTTGAGACATGTTTGACATTAAATATAAAGTTATGAGTCAAAATTAGAATGTAAGTTAAGTAATTTTAAAGATTGTGAAAAAATTAGATTTTAATATATATATATATATATATATATAATATATATATATATATATTATATATATATATATATATAGATATATATATATAGGGGTAATTAAACTATCTATTTAATAACCTTATTCCATTTTTTTATAAAAAAAAAGTATATTATTTGATAAACCACATCAAAAAATTTAAAAATATTGTATTATTGGATGATTCACATTACACTTAGAATATAAAATGTAACGTGTAAAGCTATGGAAGTCCTCAATCTTATGTATATTGATTTTCACTTATGAATTTGATTTTCTACATTGTAGATTTCAGGTGACTCACTTTCTTTGGTTAATAAGGGCATCTATGGAAACAAAGAGCACTTCAATGCAAACCCACGAATTCAAAGTTCCAACCAATCTAATAACTACCCCCAAGTATTTTCTGCGATTGCACTAGACTGTGAGATGGTTGGCGATGGTCAGGATGGATCCCTTGACCTTTGCGCACGAGTTTGCTTGGTTGATGAAGATGAAATGTTGGTCTTCCACACTTATGTCAAACCACAAATTCCAGTTACAGATTACAGGTCATATTATTCATTTACAACTTCCTTATTTAATTCTAACTTGGGCGCTTGCTAAACTTGTCTCATTTGAATTACTTTAGGTTGCATTGCATGACTGAAGCACCTAACTAGTTATGTTATATGCAGGCATGATGTCAGTGGCATCAAACCTGAGCATCTAATAGATGCACTGCCACTAAGGCAAGTGTAAGAGAAAATTAAGCAGGTCTTATACAATGGAGAAACAATATGGCGTGCTCGTTTAAATGGAGGAAGAGCAAAGGTTCTGGTAGGACATGGTTTGGATCATGATTTGCAATGTTTGGCAATGGAATATCCTAGTCATTTAATTAGGTAACTTGGTTATATATGTGTATGTGATATTTCCCACCCATTATATGTATATGAGTATTCATAAAATATCAACTAACATAATCATGATTGTTTCAGGGACACTTCTAAATACACACCACTACTTAAAAGTAGCAAAGCCAGCAACTCACTAAAGTATCTCACTCAAACATTTTTAGGGTAAATTAGCACCTTTTAAGCTCTTTTTTTTTTTTTTTTTAATTCTTGTGCAAGAATTTTTATCACAACACAAATTATTGAACAAGATTTGTGGCAATACACTCTTTAAAAAATTAAGGACATCATGGCCTTTTGTAATAAAATTTAATGTTATTTAAGTTTCAAAAAGAATGAATCCTACATTGGGTTAATTGTTTACATTAATGCTTGGCATAACAGGTACAATATTCAAAATGGTGCTCATGATCCATATGAAGATTGTGTGGCAGTGATGCGTCTTTACAAGAAAATGCGCAATATTGACCATTCACCTAAGGAGAACCTCACTATAGCTGAATTTCCCATTGAAAATATCTTTGCAAATTGGAAACAAAAAGATTTGGAGAAAATGTCGCCTGAGACTTTGCTCAAAATTTCGCAATCGGACTTCTATTGTTGGTGCTTGGATTCCAGTCCACAAACATATTAAATTTTAGGCCCTTTTATAGCCACTCTGCATTGGACCCACCATGTCTCTTTAGAGTCATCTAATTCATGGGAAGAAGGCAAAGGGAATAATGCAAAGGCAAATTAATGTGGTAGATATAACAAATATATTTTGAAATTTGGACATGCAATTACAATTAATGAATTTGTTTTGAAGCTAACGAATTTTATCAAATTGTTTTTTACTAACGTAGTTATATAAATTAAATGGGTGATAAATGTTTATATGCATCAATTCATAACAAGTGCTACATATTAGCTAGTACATATTGCTGATTTTAAATATAGCTAAATTAAAGTAAAAAAATTGACTTCAAATTAGTGTTAAGGTTTAGAATCTAGTGATAATGCTTTTGATGAGGAAGTTGTCTAGATATATTTTAAAAGGTAGTTGTTTTTTCCAGTGAAAAACAACTTGAATATATTCCTTAAAAATATATAAATATTAAAAATGGAGTTTCCTATTTACTTAGTCATTTGTTGTTTTAATCGATAACCATTTTAATTTATTATTAATATTTTTTTACTGATTTCTTATCGATGTTAAGTAAAATTATATAATCAATTCTCTAGATTTACATTTTTTAAGTGTTCAAGAAAACAAAATATTGCAATTGGGTCCAAAATTATGGTAGAAATATTTGAGGCATTTATCCACATGGAATTGTGTTGTGCAAAGGCCGATCTCATAATGAATTGAAACAAGGTGGACAGCAAGGGGCTTAGAGATTTGAACATGTGACCTCTTAGAACATAATACTTCATTTCCACAGCAATAGCCAATTGATTTACCCCAAAGAGGCTAACAAAATTATAACTTTATTTTAAATTATTATGAATAATATTAGTTATAAAAAGAATTAATGTATAAGCTAAAAATATATATGTATATATTTGAGAGAACATGAAACATCATTCTTAACCATGCAAATTTATTCCATATTACCGTGGAGATTCATACCCATGGAAATTTACTCCACCATACCATGGAGATCCATAATATGTACATAGGTTTTGTTACAATACTATGGCCAATACCATCACTTGTCAATTATACATGCCCAAACACCATAACTCCATTCATATGACATTTTTTTAATTAATCAAAAGGATAAAAAGAGCATGACTACTTTGGAGATGAATCTTAACTTTTTCTTTGTGTATACTATTAAGCATATTCTAAAATATTCCATGACAGTTAAATCCTATATGAATCTTAACTTTTGATGTGTGTATACTATTAAGAATATTCTAAAATATTTCATGGAAATTAAATCCCTACAATCCACCTAATGATTATTGATAATTAAATTAA
>APFE030086745.1:0-10561 GCA_000404065.3 Pinus taeda
CCTTTTCTTTGGCTGAAAGACATCTGAGTCTTGAATGCTTGCTCAAAAGAGGAATCTGTTCCTCTACTCAGTCTGTGTTCATGAGACATAAGAGAAGCACTTAGTTCATCTACCGTGAACTGTGAGAGATCTTTTGTTTCTTCTATTGCTACCACAACAGCTTCAAACCTTGAGGGTAAACATCTCAAGATCTTCTCTACGATCCTTCTTTCTTCAAGAATTTCACCATGAGATCTTATCTGGGTTATCAACCCAATAACGTGAGTGAAGAATGAATCTATTGTATCATATTCCTTCATGCTGAGTGTTTCAAAGTCTCTCCTCAACATCTGCAACTTTGCAGTCTTTACCTTCTCCATGCCTTGATAGACAGTTTTAAGAATATCCCATGCCTTTTTGGACTTTGTTGCTGCTGCA
This sequence comes from Pinus taeda, assembly GCA_000404065.3. Lineage (NCBI taxonomy): Eukaryota > Viridiplantae > Streptophyta > Pinopsida > Pinales > Pinaceae > Pinus > Pinus taeda. The sequence continues at coordinate 418 of APFE030086745.1, forward strand.
ATCCATGGAAAGATACTTTCATGTACTGATTGGAAGAGAAAAAAGAGGGCTTTGGCATCATTCTTCCTGTCGCTCTTCAACTGGGCTTTTTTCGCTGCTGTCAAAGCGGCCAACGCTGTTGCATTTGCAAGTTCAGCATAGCCAGTTTCAACCAGCTCCCATATTCCTTGATAAGCAAACAATGCTTTCATTGTTATGGACCAATAAGTGTGATTTTTGCCATTAAACTGTGGTAGTTAGGAATTTGTCAAACTTGTTCCAGCATCTGCCATCTTAACTCTGCATAAGTAAAGAAGAGATACTGACTGTAAAATTAAAAACAAGCAAAAACTTTCTTTGCTGGAAAAAATCTGCTCTTCAAACTTCTTACAGCTCCTACAGTGAAAAACAAACTCTGTTTTTTGACTCACTAAGTGCCTAGACTAGCTCTGATACCATGTTGGAATTTTCTGTTAAATGCCATAACAAACAGTCAACAAAAAATGCGTTGTTTTTAACTCTGTTTCTGCACAGAAAACTGATAATTTCATTTTCTGGAAATGGTGTTGCAGCAACGTTGATCGTGGTGTTGTAGCAAGAGGAAATTTCTGATAATTTTAAAGTAAAAACTGAAAAACAGAGTAATGCTTGGCGACACAGAACCTGATGAAACAGTAACTGAAACTTAACTTGTATTCAGTAAAACAGCTGATAAACAGTAAACAAATTGATACAATAAACTAACTTTCTTTATCTCAGAAAGTTGCAGGTGTTCAAACACTGCTGTGCAGTTACAAAGTAAGCACAAAAATAACCTGTCTCAGTATTGCAGTCTCAACATTGCTGCTCCAGCAACTTAATCTCAACACTGCTATGCATAAGGCTTCATTCACGCTGCTGTACATTCTATGTCAAAAACACAGAGATTAACACTGTTGTCGCTCACTCAGAAAACAGAACTGTTGTTCTTTTCTGCTTAGTTAAAAAACAGAACTGCTGTGCGTTTATATTTATAGGAAAACAAATATCTGTGTTTAAACAATAAACTAAGTAAAATATCTGCTGATATTTATTTGTGTATTTATTGCAGAAGAGGCGGTGATGCTTTTCAAGATGACAGTCTGCAGGGGAATTAAACTCTGAATTTAATACGTATTTAATGCTCAAAAATATCAGAAGACTTTTGTTGCTTCCGGATAATTTGCAATAACTGCTGAAGATCAGATCTTTGTTCAGCATTTATGTGATGCAGTTGGAATTAAATTCCAACACAAATCACTTTGGCCTAGTCTTTTCATGAAAGCCGAGAGCAAGATTATTGTTCTTTGAATCAATGCCATTTTTGCTACAGGTGCTCAAATTTTTAGTTAGACAAGTGCGTGATGAACCAAGAATTAGTACTATTTTAATTAAAATGTATGAGAATTTTGATTTTTGCGCAGAATCATTTGTTTAAAATGTATTTCCCACATAGGCACTTTTGTAAAAGAAATATGAGAGTTAATTTTGATATTTTGTATTTGTACTATAGCAGAAAAATTAAGAGGAAATGGTGATTGTATATTGGAGGGACAAATTTCATGTAATCGCTGAAAATTGCTCTTAGAAATAAATAAAAATTAGTTTTATTGTAGAAACAAATAAAAATTAGTTTTATTGTACTAAAATAATTACGTTGGGTGACTGGAAAATGCGTGGAAAATTCCTCCATAATGTAGCTGCAACAATCTTTGCAGTAGCATACTTGTAGAAATGTGTACCCACAGGTTGAGGGTGCACTAGTAAGCTTCTAAGAGGCGAATTGATTGTCCTTAGCTAAAATAGAAAAGGGTGCATGCATTCCTACACCGAAGTATGAGTTTTCCCATTATAACTCTTATTTGTAGTTCTTGTTTACATCTTCACTATCACTAGTTTCAAGTTTCAAATATAGAATTGGTTGCTCTCTTTTGTGAGTATGCTAAAGCTTTTCAATTCTACTTGTTAGTGTTTTAATAGGAATGTAGTGGCTTTTTACCATGAGCTGATTTTTTACGAGATATGTACTCTATGCAAAAGTTGTTGTTAACTAAGATCCAACACCCATGATCCAAATTTTATGGGTATCTATTCCATCAAATCACCTCGCCCTCATCTTTTCATGGAAAGCCGAGAGAAAGCTTACTGTTCTTTGAATCAATGTCATTCTTTTAGTTGGAACACTGCTTGATGAACCAAGAATGAGTAATCAATTAATTAAATTTTATGATTCAGATTAAAGTGCAGTTTTGAGAAAAAAATAAGTTGCAAATGTCAAAGTTGAAGAGATCATTGGAGTAACTATGGTTCTGTCTTCAGACTGAGCCAAACAGACCCATCTTCTCTCGCAAATTATTCTTAACACTTCTAACCGTGATGCTAACGTCACATTCATTGCTAAAAACTGCGTGGATTTGCGGACTCTTCAATGGCTCTGCTTGCGAAAATCAGTGTTGCTATAGGAGTGGAGCAAAGGATAAAGGATGTGAAACCATGGTTAAATAATTGTTCATATGCGCTACCGACTTACAGTTCAGGTTGAATAGATATTTAAACAATTTAATGGATAAATCCATATTGAGATACAAGTTTTTAAATCTTCTTTTTCATATTTGGTTGGTTTTTGTTGTATTCATTTCTACATTTGGGTAGTGTTGTTGAATCCATTTCTGCATCTAGGTAGTTCTTGCAATGACAACTGGCAATGTAATTGATCATTGCATGACGTTTGTCAAAGTACGTCCTCGAAACTAGTTTTGCGAACTCTCCTTCCTCCCGGAGAATCCTTGAAACGATAAAAAATTCACTGCAAAATTTGTAACACATTCTTTCAACTACTGAGAGGAAATTTAGCTTCATCATCTGGGTTTCTGCTGCGGGACCAGCTTATCGAAGTGGGTGGCAGTATTAAGACCATTTTTGGTTTGGATTCTCTTATCTTTGGAGCTCAATCCCCTTTTCTCATTCGAGTTCGCAAATTCTTGTATCTACTTCCTGTTTTCTAGTTCGGGTCCGCAAATTTTCCTATCTTTGTGTTCTTGTCTGCTTTGCATCATCGATTTTTGATATTTCTATCTTCTTTTCAGATTTTGGTCCTCAATTTTTTTTTTTTCCCTGGTGGATTTGGTTTTGGGTATTTTTAAGACATGGAACCCAAAAAGCTTGAGGATGTGGTGATCTAGCGTCAATGGAATCCAGAAAGCAGGCTCAAGCAGCAATATCAATGAAAACAAGTCAAAAACTCCAAGATTTTCTCCAATCTGTGAAACTGAAGTATGTGAAATTGGGCCCTGAAATGTATCTGTTTCCATCTCCCATTATAGTCATTGTCGCAGCAGAACTGGGAACCCTTCAGCCTCAAGATCTGTTTGATTTATGGCACCATCTTTGTTATAATCTACTAACTATAATTGTATGTTCCACATTGTTGGTCTTTGTGATAACATTGTACTTTATTAGTATGCCGAGACCAGTTTACCTTGTAGATTTTGCATGCAATAAGCCGGATGATGAGAGAAAATGTACTTGAGAAGTTCTTATGCGTTGCTCAAGTTTGACTGGTATGTTCTCTGAATCAAGCCTGAATTTTTAGAGGAAAATCCTTGAGCCTTCGGGGTTGGGAGAGGAGACATACTTTCTTGAGGCGGTGCTGAGGGTGCCCCAAAATCCATGCATGGCAGAGGCTAGAAAAGAGGTAGAGATTTTCGTGTTTGGATCCCTTGATGAGATTTTTTTGAAGACCGGTGCTAAGCCTAAGGATATTGGCATACTTGTTCTGAATTGCAGACTTTTCAACCCCACACCTTCATTGTCTGGGATTATTGTAAATCATTACAAATTAAGGGGGAATATAGTCAGCTTCAATCTAGGTGGAATGGGTTGTAGTGCAAGGGTCATATCTATTAATCTAGCCAAGGATTTTCTCCAAATTCATAGAAATTTCTATGAAATTTTTGTTAGCCGGGAGAACATAACAGTGAATTGGTATTTTGGAAACAAACAAATTCAAGATGGTATTATTCTTACATTCAGTTTTCAGATTGGAGATATGTGTAGTTTTATTTAAGGGTTGATGTTAACTCACAGAAATTCAAAATTTATTTACAAAATTGTTATAGACCTTTATAGACACATATTCAAACTATAAAAACCTTGCTTTGTACTCATTAAGATTGTTTATAGCTAGAGAAATTATAGCTAGAGAAAGTGATTAAGAAGAAACATGGACAAATTTTACCAACGCAACCTCGGATTTCAAAATTAGCAAATCACAATCTATTTTATTATTTATGGGGCATTCAAGTTGGCATAATAAGACAAGGCGTCGTGATTTGCAAGGCTCAAGGAAGCAGTGTTGATTAACATTTCATTGTAGCATGGTCTCTTCCTTTTGTTGATATTTTTTGATGTTTCAACAATTGTCAAAAAAACATTGATTAGTACTATATGCTATCACCTTTACGACGTTCATTTGCAACATCTGGTGCAATTGTTAGTTACATATGCTCTTGATATTATGAAATATTGACACTTTAACATAAACGAGTGTTTTGTGTCTTCATCTTAGAAATGATGAAGACCTTTCATCAAGAAAGTTCCTTTCCACAACACCACATGAAATGAAATACAAATATTTTTACATGAGTGCATTTTTTTGTCTTCATTTTTAACAATGATGAAGGCCTTTGATAAGGAAAGTTTGTGGTATTAACATTTTAAGATTGGCTTAAAAAAAAGAGTGAAGAAAGTTTTTGTTATCACTGTTTTAAAATTGTTTTTTAAAATACATAGATTTATTATAAAAATTGAAGGTTGAAGTTAGAGTTTATGCAGAGATAATTTATGCTTGACCTTGAGAGGTTTGTTTGTTTTTCTTATTTGGCATGTGTTAGGTTTTTTTAGGTTGTAATGTTATATTAGAAAAATAAAGAGAATGAGAGAAAGATTACACATAAACCACAATGACAACAGATAAACCACATGACCCATGACATGGAAGCATTACTTCCAACATGCCACAAGGTCTTTAATATTCATTTATAACTCCAACCATAATTCCATTCACTATAAATTATGGGTCTTTTCCTTATGATATTTCATTTTCTCAACTAAATATAAGATATTTATATTCACATATTTCTTTTTTAGATGGTTTTAATGTGGAATTTTTAGCGAAATGAATATTAAATGTGTTAGTTGGATCATCGAATTATAAAATTTCAAAGTTCGTATTAATCTTTAGGTGAAAGAATGGAATTATCACCACTCTAGACTCATTTTAATTCTAGATCTAGATTGCCTATGAGGTCTTGGATAGATGATAATCAGGTGCTATATTAAGGCACTCCTTGATGTAAAGTCACCACTTCAATTCCCCACCCGGGCTGATATATTGGACATTCTGAGGATGTAGTCCCACCAATCTTACAAAAAAGAATCTAGATCTAGATCAAATCTCTTGAGGTGCAAACCTCCTTTAAAGTGAAAAGAGATTTGATCCCTCTAGATCCTTGGTAGATTTTGAATTAAGATGGACCTAGATTAACTATAATAAAAACTTCATTCTCTTTCCCATAAATTTTCCTAAATAAATTTTCCACATAAATTCTAGGTGGCCTCTAATAAAAACTTCATTCCCTTTCTCCATAAATTTTCCCAAATAAATTTTCCACACAAATAAATTTTGTGCATAGATTCTAAGTCAAATAAATTTTGTGCATAGATTCTAGGTCACCTTTGATTAAAACTTCATTCCCTTTCCCCATAAATTTTCCCAAATGAATTTTCCACGCAAATTTGGTGTTCAATTTATGAGTTAATTTTTTTTCAATTTTTTTGCTTGCTCTCTTTTTTTAACATTCCTATGTATTATTTTCATTTTTCTCTTTTTTTAATTAATATCAATATCATTTGTGTGTATTTTTATAAATTTTTTCAAGTTCTTTTAACTTTGTCAATATAAAAGGATTTTTTGGTCTCTTTTTTTTAGCTATTATTAAAGCAAAAGGACTTCATGCATTGATTAGGTTAACGTTTTAACTTGGTAATTTTATTTTTCAAATGGGAGGAAGGTTGTATATTTAGAACATGTAATAACTTGTTGGCATAAGCACTCATTTTGATTTTGTAGCGACACTTGTGAGTCCGTTAAAGTTATTTTTTAGTAAAGTTTTATTGGTTAATTTTTATTTTTTATTAAATACATCGGTATATATTTATTTATTTTATTTATAATTTATTAGGCACAAAGGAGATGAAATTCTTGAAAAAAATTTTTTTGAGAAGAAAAACATGGAAAAAATAATTGGCAGCCAAGATCTTTTAATTCTAGTGTTAAAAATATATAAAATGTTTATAAATGAACATTAAAATATTTTAAGTAATATAGACATTAAATATTTTATATATAGAGCATTTGCCATATTAAAATTTCTTTTTATTAATAAGTTTTAAATACATGTCAATATTATTATCTTGCATACTGAAACACTTAATCTATGAACCTATATTTATTATTATATTATATAATATGTTACATATCATTTTTTTGTGCATGAGAGCTCTAGAGAACCTATGAGGGAGATTTTGCCACACAACGTTACATTAAGAAAATAAAAAAATTATAGCTGTCAGCTAATATATGTATATGTGCAGAGATCGTTGTGTGTGTAATAACATTACTTCAATAAATAATAATAAAATAAAGGATAAAATAAAAATAATTTATAAAAATTAAAATAAAAGTAGAGCGGTGGTATTGATCCATTGTTTTAAGAATCCATGGTATTGTCCCATGGTATTCGGGTGGAATATAACTAACCTACATCCATGTTAGTTTGATGTTCTATTTAGATACATAATTAGCTCTAGAAAATGATGGCATTGAATCCATGTAGCCTATAAAGGTAAAACTTTTTTATTGATATGTTCACATTGGACATTTGTCTAGATATGTTTAGAGGTAGGAGAAATATTAGGAAAAATATAATAATTACATTTTATCCAATATTTTTTCCTACCTCCATCCACTTTTTACTAGGTTATATGGGTAAAATATAATATTATAATATTACATTTTACCCAGTTATTCCCCTCAACTCGTCCACATCTTATTGTAATTTTTATTTATATTTCAAGTTTGAAAGTAAACAAAATCAACTATAAAATTAGGAGGGGTGAGGGGAAATATTGAGTAAAATGTAATAATTAGGTTGAGGTGTGACCGGATATATTAGGGAAAATGTAAAATATTACATTTTAATTAGTGTTTCCTAGTCACTTTTTATTGGGTGGGGGTGGTATGAAATATTGTAATATTATATTTTATCCAATATTTCGTCTCACCCAATTAATTTTTTATTAAAAAAAATCTTCATGTTTGAGGTTCATAAGAAAACTTAACTCCTATGTAAATATTTTATTTCAATATGGTAGAGATGTCGTAATCTTTAACATTTTGACATGGTTAAAAAATAAAAAATTAAAAAAAAAATAATAATTAATTACATTATATTTATAAAATTATAATTAATAATTAAACCAACCTAGAGCCATCTTAACTCCAGATCTACGAAGCGGAGAGGATCAAATTTCTTGAGATACAAACCTCCTTTACAATGAAAAGAGATTTGATTCCTTTCCGCCCTTGGTAGATCTCTAGTTTATGGTTGTGAGAATGAAAGTGAAATATGGGTACCATGTCTCCTTCATACTTGATTGTAATATGAATTACCACATCTCATTATGACTTGTAATATTGACAACAAATTGCACGAGCATAGAGAGAGTGAAATTTTATTTACAATATATTTAATTTTTATTTTGAAAGAGACATGTGTCAACTCTACATTAAGCACTTATGTAATCAGACATCACCCTCATACTGGGCTATAAAATGTTCCTGTAGATGCAACAACACATCTAATTTCACTACACATGTAATTTCACTAATGTTTTCCTTTTTTCTTTATTAGATGAAAAAAAAAGAATCGCACCATGCACATGTTGAAATGTCCTTTTTTTATTTACTAATTGCTTTAAATCTTTCTTGATAAGTGATATATTTTTTCTAAACATAGAACCTACAAGTCATAGTAGACAACAAAACACATCAACAATGTTAATAATTGGAACCATACATGGGTGTTATAATGACTCTAGAGAGGAAGCTCCATATTTCAAGGTAGTCTCAGTAGTTTCTCTCCTTATCTGACCTTCCCTCAAAATTAAAGAGTCATAGTCTCCTACCAAGGTTGCCTTCCATGCCACACAAACTAGATTTTTCAACGACTCTACTACATGGGGAACTCTGAGTCTTGGATGGAAACAAATGCATAGTCTTCCTATTTCCTCTTCCAAAATCTTGAATAGCATTGGCTTGCATGGAAAGTAACTTTCCTAGGATCCGCTTTCGGGTCGAATTTCATCAGGCTTCTATGTGATATGTTGTTTGTATTGGAAGGGTTGTAATGACCTCCCGGTGTGCTCCCTCTAGTGTGAGGTAGTCGACACAAGTTTCAATATGTTTGGTATTTTGAAGTTTACAATTTAAACTCTCACCTTCAGCTTAGTTTTATTCATTTCTTTGTAGATGGAAATACTTGCACCCATTGCCAATTCTTAGGGGACCGAGTTACCAACCTAAGGTGTGGTTTGACAAGAACCACCCTATCGAACCTCAGAGTGACACCTCTCCCTCTCTTTTTCACTCTCCCACAAACATGTCGAGGTAGTGAGCCAAGGTTAGATGAGGCACTACCTAGTATTAAGACTGAGGTTACTTCATAGCCTAAACTTGGGTCCAATTTTTAACAAAACACTCTAGGGAATTGAACCCCCATCTAATACAAGAAGAGATCGCTCAGATTGAGCACGAGATCTCCAATGAGAGACACAACCTTAAAAGAATTAAGGGGCTTGTTGAGGTTGCTAATTGGGTACTCAATGTTGGTCATGGAAGAGGTAAACACAATCAATACTTTTATACGATGGATATCTACTAGCATATCAAATTTCTCCTCGACAAAGTCATGGTAGACCATAATGAGCTCCAAAATCATGTCATCCTATCCCTGAATTAGGTGAAAAACTCTCTAATGGCGATGGACCATAGGCTCACAAGAGTTGAATGACAATTAGGACCTCCACCTCATCCTATGCAGTAATAAGAATCCCATACATGTCAAATCCATGACCACTAAAAAATATTTATGCATGTATGATGACCTTTATACTCTTTATTTACCTTTAAGTATGTAGTAATGTTGCATTATAATTTTTTTTATTTATGATTCTTGGTCCTTTTAGTTAGGCAACAATGACATACTATTCTTTTTTATCATCGATGCTGTCCATTGTCACAATAATGCCAATAACATTAGATGTGTTTTTCTCTGTTATTTCATCATTGTCATGGATCATCATTCATAGAAATGCATCAATTCCAAATCCCACACAATCTCTTCTTGATCTCCATATTCGTCCCCTTCCAAATCTCACACACCTCACATTTAATACCCAATGCATGTCTTACACTGGTATGTTGAGGTCACCTCTGTCTACATTGAATAGGCATGGACTTCTATATTCCCAGGCTCATACCTTCCTCTTTTTGCATTGATTATGGATATAAAGAAGTAAAAATATTTCATTTTACTTGTTGTAGTAGTATCTCGAATGAGAATCCATGGAGCTTTCTCATAACAAGACATCAAAACAAGTTTAGAGATTTTTTATTTATTTTTATTTTTTATTTATTTATTTATTTTTTTTAGGGGCCTTCTAGAGATGCCTTTGTATTTTCGACTTAGTGAAGGCAGTGATGCATTGCAACCTATTTCATGGAACCATTGGTGGAGCTAACATGTTTCAATAATTTATGGGCTTATAAGAATGAAAGTGGTGGGGACAGTTCCAATAGTATTTCCATTGAACTTGATGGCATGACCCACTTTTATTGCAAGGACTAGAGAGGTTCCTTGTAGGAATTTACAGGGTAAGTTCCTTAGACAGAACACCAAAGGACACTGCTCACAAACAGATCACAGATCAATACACCAGTATTTTGACGTGGTTAAAACCCTCAAAGAGGGAAACAGTCCACGGCCTGAGCCAACACGACCACTTCAGGAAATTTATTAATAAAAGA
>APFE030086746.1:0-78013 GCA_000404065.3 Pinus taeda
CTGGATCAGCAAGGCTGGACTGCTACAACAAGTGTTGGACCTAAGGTAAGATCGAAAACATTTGAATTCTCGTAGAATGATGTGTATTTAGAAAAGGATAGCTCTTGTTTGGTTTGTTTGTCACTAGAGAGTCTTAGACTCCTAGGGAGGTTAGATTTGTCCGCAAATATAACTCTTTCCGCATGACAGAATGATAGAAGTACATTTTGATTATTTTTCTTGTCGACTTTTTCCATATACTATAGAAGGTAGAGCATAAGTCTAGTACCATAGTCTTCTGCCTAATTCAATCATATTTGGAGGGAATTCAAAAAGTTGTTCTTAGATAAATTTGTCGATGACAAAACTCCCACCATGTTCCTTAAAGAACTAGAGAATATTAAGATGGGGGTGTAGATTTTCCCACTGTAGATCACCTGGTAATGCAATGTACTAAAGCAAAACACTTGATCTACTTCTACAAACAATTGAGCAGAAGCTTAATCGAACATGAGAAACATCAAGCATGAACATATATAACTGAGAATGAGAAGTAATCAACCATAACACAAAAGATATATCACTGGGGAAAGAACCAGCCAAAAACCCCAACTCTGTATTATCATAAAAGTGGAAATCTTGTTCAAGTTACAAAAAGAATCATCTCTCAAGCTATCCTACTCTCTCTGTAATCAAACAATACAGCTCACAGACTCAATAGACATAGAATATATCTTCCTCCAGCCCTCCAAGCCTCCTATTTCCTTGCGCAGTTTTGATTGGGGTCCAATGATATCACGTGTGTGAATTGGCCTCATCACACTCACTGTAACCTTAGGTCCAACTGCGCAATCCTTAAGGAATAATATTCCTTCTGCATGCAAGGAATATTCACCAAGGAATAACCTAGCAACTGATAGTACATTGTCCCTCCATCTGATCTCAACTGGGTCTCTGACTGAATTGACATGCATGAGTTATCCATGAGTGAATCTTCAGTTATCTGCAATACAGTAGTTACATGCATGCAAGCATTAACTAATTGAACTCTCATTAATTTAACAAACTGTTAAATTAATCTAACTAGACTTGACTCAGTTAACTGAGCCAACTAATTACAACTCAATATTACAACTCACTCTTATCTCTTTAACTGATGGATAAATCCCTCAATTAAAGGAGAAACTATTGCATGTCCTCAGATAGACTTCAAGTTCATAATCCTTAACTAATTAACTCAAGATGAATTAATTAATCAATTTACAAACTGTTGTTGATATTAAATTCGAATTTTACTTCTTATGTTTAGTCGAAGGGCCGACTAAAATAAGAAGGGATCCCGAAATGCTATTTTTAGAAAAGCTATTTTTAGCACTTTCACTTTTCACCCATTGTTGCTAAGATCCACAATGGCTGAACTGTTGTTTATAGCCCGGTTATTTATAGTAGTGCTATTTTTAGCGTTTTCTATTTTTAGCATTTCTTGTTGCACATCTCAACAGGGAGAAGAGGAAAAAGTGAAGAATTTTAATTAGAGATTCACTCGTTTATTGAATAAGTTCCCCAGAAATGTTCAACCACATGATACTATCAAGAAATATTATTACATAATTGTCTTACCTACTAACATTTTTTTGTTTTTTAAAAGATATGCAAAGGATACATTGGATTTGAACTTTGTAGAAGTGAATGATGTTGAGAAAGACTTGTGTTCAATTGGAGCTACTGCTAACCAGGAAGACTCTAAAGACTCCAAAGACACTGGTAAGAAAACTAAAGCCTCTTCCACTAAAGCCAAAGAGAGTTTTTTTTGATATGGAAATATTGGCTAAGTATTTGAATTTTCTCACTAACGAAGTATCTAAATTAAAGAGAAAGTCAAGTGAGGCATCTACCAGTTGTAAGTATTTCAATCCACCTTTCTTTAAGAAGAATAACAATAATCAAACGGATAAATTTGCATAGAGCTCTAATGTTGTGTATATTGAAATCTTGGGCATGGACAACTTTTGTACTTCCCCAAGGAGAGGCATTTAGAGAAAATATTTCCCAAATGGAACCAAAACATGAATGCTATAATGACCAACTTTGTAGATACTTTATTAGTAGATGAGCAATCTAAGGAGACTAAAGAAGAAAATGCATCTATCATGAGTGAGAAAATTTCAAGTGTTGTACATTCAGTTAATACCTTTGGTATCATATATAACAATTATAAGCAAAGTTTTGATGAACCCCCAATGAGTGAGGACCCTCCTCAACGAACAACTAAGCGATATAAATTGAGGAGCAAATGACTGATTTCTAGATGAGAGTTTAAAAATAAATCGTTGAGAAGCATTCTACCACCTACTAATCCTACTCAACGTTTGTATAATAAGTCGCAAAGTGGTATTCCTCCTAAGAACACTTATAAAAACAACAAGACTAAGTCCATCACTCTTGAGGTTTCAAAAAAAGATATAGTACCTAACACTTAAGCACAACTTGTTAAGAATTAAAGTATTGATTACAACATTATTGAGGATATGAAAAGAGTTCATGCCAATATTTCAATATTTGAGCTTGCAAAGATAACAAGAAAATGTGAACAGATCATCCAATAATTTTCATCACAACCTCCATTAGGTAATGATTTTTCTTCTTCTCAAGCTATGTCTAGTAAGTCCCATGACATTTTAGAGTCTATAGTTAACGTTGTTAATTTAAATACTAACACTCTCTTCCCCCGTTTTTTTTAGCATTTGAAATATCTAATTATAATGTCCATAATTGTCTCGCTGATTCCAATTCATTTGAAAATCTTATGCCACTCTATGTTTCCAAGAATATTAATGCTAAATGGGAAAATAATAATGCACAAATCATATAGCTAGACAAATCTTTGGTCCAATCAATTGGTGAAATTAACAATGTTATCATCCATTTATCATCAAACCATAGAGTTCACCAATGCATTAATATTTTTATTATGGACATCCCTAAAGCCTATGGCTTGCTTTTGAGTAGAGACTGGTCTTGAAAACTACAAGGACACTTTTCAATAGGTTGGACACATTTGTGGCTTCCTTATAAGGATAGAGATAATCAGATTCGAGTGGAAACTGAGCCTTACATGAAATATACAGTGACAACACTTGAGGGACATATGAGCGAGTCGAATTTGCTTATATCATTTTTGGAAATTGTTTTCTAGAAGTTGATCATGGGTGTTATCAAGCGCAACCTTCACCTGTACCATATGATACACATTTGGAGCTCCATCCTTGCAGTCCAACTAGTGCAAATGAAATTTGTAATATAGATGTACATACTAATATTGTAGGAACTAGCATAGTAGCTATTGATATTTGGACCTTATTCTTTGATGGTTCTAAGGCTCAAGACGGTTTTGGAGTTGGTTGTATTCTTATTGACCCTCGAAATAAAAGTTACATTTTATCATTTCGCTTGGATTTTGTTGGGTGTGTATTATATTCTTTCTACGAATAGCACCACATGCGAAGCGGGGGTTAGAGGGGGGTGACAACCCCCCCTTCGTTGCACCAAGCGTAGCGAGGGGGTCATAGGAGGGGCTGCAGGTCCCCCTGTCGGGGTGTTTACATGGGTGCAGCAGCTCCCTATACAAGGTCTAGGGCAGTGCCTCGAGAATTTTTTTTTTGGACCCTATACTAGGTGGGTGGACGTACCTATGGCTTTGTGCATGCATTTTTCACATGGTTTTGGGCATGAATGGTATCTTGTGGATCCAGTCAAGGAAACTACATTTATGTTCTAAACTAGGGTTAATGGATTAGGGTTTATGAATTCTTCGACATGTATATATATTTGTTGTAACATTGAAAGGAATATGATGAAAAATCAATCTGGTAGTCCTGGTTTTTGGATCTAGGGGGAAATATCTGTGTATTTGTTTTGTGTTTCTCACCATTGTATATTTTCTTTTTTTAAGAATTCATTTGCAGATAATTTCTCTATAGGGTTAAAACCTACATTTGGAATCAAAGTTGTTTTAGCTTCAAGGGGATGCCTTTGCTGTTGAGGGGTTTTTTGCTCAGGCCTATGGTAGACCCTGTTCAATGGGAGATCTGCAGGATCAATTCTTGTGGTGAAATAAGATGGTGAACAATGGAAAGATAGAGATCAAGAAATTTAATGGTCAGCGTTTTGATTTCTGGAAACTCAAGATGGAGGATTTGTTAGTGGATAAATATCAGTGGATCACAGTAGATACAGGTACTAAACCAATGACAATGTTAAATGAAGATTGGAAGAAGTTGGATCATAAAGCAAAGAGAACAATACAGTTGTGTATCTCAAATTTAGTATTGTTGAATGTATCAAGGGAAGTTATGGCAAAGGCTCTGTGGGACAAGTTAGGGAAATTGTACCAATATAAGTCTCTGGTGTATAAACTGTTCCTATGGAAAAAGTTGTATAACCTGGGGATGAAGGATGGAGACTTGATGACAGAACATTTGAATGCCTTTAATATTGTGGTAAGCCAATTGCTATCTGTTGATATAAAAATTTACATGAAGATAAGTGCATCAGTTTGTTGTGTTTTCTACCAGATTCATGGGATAGTCTGGTTGTTGCAATAGGTAGAAATGCAACTACCTTGAAGTTTGATGACATAGTCTCATCCTTGTTGTCACAGGAGATGAGATAAAAAAACATGGAGGAAAAGAATGGAGATTCCTTGTCTATACAAGGACAGTCCCAGAATAGAAACAAACATAAGTCCTTGAGAGGGAGATCTAAATCTAGAGGGAGATATAAATATCTAGGAAAACCTGTAAAGGTATGTTGGAAATGTGAAAAGGAAGGGCACTTCAAAAAGGAATGTAGATCTAAAGATCTTGAGAAAGGAAAGGGATCTGATGATGCTCCTTCTATAGAGGTGAAAACCACATCAAATGAAGGTGGGGATGTGTACTTGGCTTCTTCTTCAAGTGCACATGTAGATTATGAGGCATGGTTGATTGACGCATGTGCATCTTTTCGCTTCACTCCCCACAGGGAGTGGTTCTACGAGTATGAGAAATATGATGGCGGTGATGTATTATTAGGTGATGGAAGAAAGGCTAGAATCGTTGGATGCAGAAATTAAAACTTAAGTTGCAAGGCGGAATGTTTAGAACACTTCTAGGTATTCTACATATTCTTGCATTGGCCATAAATCTGATTTTTGTAGGCAAGATGGATGATGCATGTGTAAAAACAATGTTCAAGAAAGATTCCTGCAAGATGGTTCTGGGAGCACTAATATTGATGTGGGGAGTTTGGATTGGAACTCTGTACAAGCTTCTAGGTAGCACTATTATTGATGGGTGCAACAGTTCTATGGTTCCTGAAAGTGGAGAAGAAAATCTAATGGTCCTTGGAGAAAAGGCCATGCTATGGCATCAAAGGCTTGGACATATTGGAGAGAAAGGCCTTCAAATACTTCATGGTAATGGTATGGTAGAAGGTATGTCTAATTTCTCTCTAGATTTTGATTTATGTGAACATTGCATATATGGAAAGCAAAATTGGGTGAGTTTTCCCTTTGGTGCTAAGAAGGCAAAAGTGATAATAGAGCTTGTGCACAGTGATGAGTTTGGACCTGTGTCCGTTCCATCACTGGGTAAGTATGTGTACTATGTATCATTTATAGATGGCTTCTCAAGGAATACATGGATATATTTCCTTAGGAAGAAATCTAAAGTCTTTGTCAGGTTTAAAAAATTTAAGGCTTTGGTGGAAAACCAAACAAAGAAGAAGATAAAGGTGTTGAGTACGGATAATGGTGGAGACTTCTGCAAGAAGGAATTTGAAGAGTTTTGTAAGAAGTGTGGTATAGCATGATAGAAGACTACTCCATACACATCTTAGAAAAACCAAGTTGTAGAAATAATGAACAGGGTGTTGATGGAAAAGGCAAGAAGCATGCTTAGTGGTGCCAGGTTAGGACAAGAATTCTGGGCAGAGGTGGTGGAAACTACATGTTACCTAGTTAATAGATCACCTTCATCATCATTGGAGGATAATTCTCCACATGAGGTATGGACTAGTAAGAAACCCTCTCTTTCACATATGAGGGTATTTGGTTGTGATGCATATGCACATGTTCCAAAGCAGAAAAGAACCAAGTTGGATAGTAAATTTGAAAAGTGCATCTTTATTGGCTATAAGGATGGTTTAAAAGGTTATAAGCTTTGGAACCCAAAAACAAGGTTATGGACAGCTGAGATGTGGTATTTAGAGAGGTGAAAGATGTTATTAAACATGAATTCCTACCAAAGGAACCTGAGAAGATAGAGTTTGAGCTAAAGGAGGAAGAATCAAACTCTACAACAGAACATGAATCAGAAGATGAAGAGTGAAAAACTCCAATCATGCGAATATCAATTCAAGAAAGAAGGTAGCTAGAAAGGTATAGTCCATTTGCTTTCTGTTCAAATTTTGTTTTATCTATTACTGATGATGATCCCAGAACTGTTAGGGAGGTAGTATATTCAAAGGATGGCAAACTATGGAAAGAGGACATGGTTGATGAAATGACATCTTTGGACAAAAATGAGGCTTTGGATCTGGTGGATTTGTCGGCTGAAAGGAAACCCATTGGAAGAAAATGGGTATTTAAGAAGAAGATGAATGTAAAATTCAAGGTGGAGAAATACAAAGCTCATTTAGTAGAAAAAGGTTATTCCCAAGTGTTGGGAATTGATTTTGGTGATATTTTTTCTCCTGTTACCAAGGTAGCTTCTATTAGATTAATTTGATCTGTAGCTTCTTCTTTTGATTTTGAGGTAGAAAAGATGGATGTGAAGACAACATTTCTTCACACGGATTTGGAAGAAGAGATCTACATGAAGCAACTTGAAGGCTTTGCGGTGAAGGGTAAGAAGGAACTAGTATGTAGGTTAAAAAAGTCTCTATATGGGTTAAAATAACCACCAAGGATGTGGTATCAGAAATTGATACATATATATGGGGAATTGGCTTCACCAGAAGAAAAATAGATCACTATGTGTATTTTAAATTAATTGGTGACTGTGTTATTTGTTTGGTCTTGTATGTGGATGATATTTTGCTGATTGGAAATAACAAAAAAAATTATGCATGATTTGAAGTGCCAATTTCCCTCCAAATTCGAGATGAAGGATCTTGGTGCTACAAAAATATTTTTGGCATGGAAATTAAACGAGATCGGAAAAAGAGGAAGCTCTGGTTAAACTAGAGGAAGTATATTGAGACAATATTGCATAGGTTTAATGCGCAGGCCGATGAAGGTTCCTATTCCTGTAGGTGTAAAGTTATATGTTGAACAATATCCCAAGACGCAAGAAGAGGAAGAGGACATGTCCTATGTTCCATACGCAAGTGTAGTCAGAAGCCTGATGTATGCAATGGTTTGTACTAGACTAGACATTGCACATGCAGTGGGAGTATTGATTAGGTTTATGTCAAAACCAGGGAAGGAGCATTGGACAACAATGTAGTGGGTTTTCAAGTATTTGCATGGCACTAATGATTATGGTCTGTGCTACCAAGGAAGACCAGGATTAGACAATGTTTTGGACATTCATGGTTTTGTCGATGTAGACTGGGCTGGAGATCTAGATCATAAAAGATATACAAGTGGGTATCTGTTTAACCTATTTGGAGGGGAAGTTAGTTGGATGAGAAAGAGATAGCCTGTAGTAACACTTTCAACTACAGAGGTAGAATACATTGTAGCCACCTATGCAAGAAAAGAAGCAGTTTGGTTACAGAGATTGTGTTCAAGTATGGGGTTAGGATAGTGAACTATAAGGATAGACTGTGACAACCAAAGTGCAATTTTCTTGGCAAAGAATTGTGCTTATCATTCAAAGACAAAGCACATTGATGTTCATTATTACTTTATGAGGGATATGGTTGAGGACAAAAAGTTGTTGTTGGTAAAGGTGGACACTTTGAAAAATGTTGCAGATGCATTGACGAAGTCCATGAGCACTGAGAAGTTTTATTGGTGTAGAGAAACAACGAGCATTTTAGGGCTGGACCAATGACTAAGCTCTCCTATGACCCCCTGTGTGGAAAGAAAACAACAAGTGGGAGAATGTTGGGTATGTGTTATATTATTTCCATGACTAGCCCCATGCGCAAAGTGAGGGGTTAGAGGGGGGACGACAACCCCCTTCGTTGTGCCAGGCACATCAGGGGGAGCACCCCCCCCCCCCCCCCCCCCCCTCATTAGGGGGTTAGCAGGGGGGAGGTATCCCGCTTGCACGAGGTCCAGGGCAGCAACCCGAGAATTTTTTTTGGACCCTATATTAGGTGGGAAGACCTAGCTATGGTTTTGCGCATGGGTTTTGCACATGGTTTTGGGCATGATGGTTTTATGCCCATGGACTCTTGTAGATCCAATCAAGGGAACTACGGTTATTTTCTAATCCATGGTCAATGGATTTGAGTTTATGAATGCTTCGACATGTATATATATGTGTTGTAACATTGAAAGGAATATAATGAAAAATCAATTTGGTAGTCCTGATTTTTGGATCTAGGGGAAAATATTTGTGTATATTTTTTTGTTTCTTGCCATTGTATATTTTATATTTTTAAGAATTCGTTTACAGGTAATTTCTGTGTAGGGTTAAAACCTATAGATTTCGAGTGCACGAACAATATTATTGAATATGAAGCACTCATTTGGGGGTTAAATAAATCCATATACCTCATGTTGGAATCACTTAAGATAATTGGTGATTCAAATATCGTTATTCGTTAGGTATGTAATACCATTCATTGTGTCTCAGCTAATTTGAGAAACTACCAACAAGAGGTATGACACCTTATTTCTCTCTTTAAAGCATTTAACATTAGTTATGTTCCTAGAATTTGTAATGGTGCCATAGATACATTAGCTAATGTAGCTGCTATAATGTCACCATTAAAAGATGGACTTTCTATAGAAATTATTTATAAGCCATCTATGCCTAACAATGTAACTAATTTTTGCATGTTTAATAATGACCAACAGATACTACACTTCATGGCCAATGCAGATGTGTTCGAAGATGTGACTATTGAAGAAGATGAGCATGAGAAGGCTTTGCAAGAAGAAAATCAAGCATCAAAAGGGAATCCCATGCCGAAATGTGTGGTATCTCTTGAGAAACTTTATGATGTGCAAAACCATTTCAGAGGACTAGTGAATACAAAGACTCAGACATCAACATTGTCACATGAGCAAGTCAATATGGGAACCAAAGAAATTCTAAAGTATGTGAACCTTGGTACATGTTGTTCTCCTCAATAATGACAAGCTTTTATTCATCTTTTTAAATAGTATCGAGATGTATTCACATGGATGTATGATGATTTAAATACTTATTATACACACATCATCCAACATGTAATTCTTATCAAGGAAGGGTTGAAGCTATTTCAATAGAAGCTAAGAAAAGTTCATTCGAGGCTTCAACTCCCAATTCAAAAGGAATTAAGGAAGTTGTTAGATGCTTGGATCATTTTCAAAGTTCAACATTCTACACGGTTTCCAACCTGGTTTATATTAGGAAAAAGTCTGGTGAGATACACCTATGTGTTGATTTACACTACCTCAATTCGGCTTCAGATAAGGATAACTACCCCGTGCCATCTATGGAACAAATATTCTAAACATTATTGGGATCTGAGATGTTCTCTCTATTGGATGAATTCTTTGGATATAATCAAGTGCTAATAGCAAAACTAGATCAATTAAAGACCCCATTTAGGACAAAGTGGGGAACTGTTGCTTTTAAGTGCATGCAATTTGGACTTATTAACATTGGTGCTACATTTCAATGGGACATGGAAATCACGTGGATTTATTGGACAAAATGTAGTGGTCTACTTAGATAACGTAATAATGTTTTCTAATAAGAGATCTGATCATATTCATTATCTAAAGTAGATTTTTAAGCGATGTCACAAATATCAAATACCATTAAATCTAAAAAAGAGTGTTTTTGTTATGTCAGAACGAAATATCTTAGGTCATATCATTGCTAATAGTGGAATTAAGGTTGATCCAAAAAGGATCAAAGCTATTTATCAAATCCTTTCTCCTATGAACAAGAAAGCAATGCAATCTTTCTTGGAAAATATCAATTTCTTGCACAAGTTCATATATGACTACGTACAAATTGTAAAACCATTACTAGAGATGATAAAGAAGGATGCTACATACAAACGGGATAAGAGGGAGAAAGATTCCTTTTCTTGAATCAAGCAGGCCATTGCTGATGCTCCAGCCTTATACAGTCCAAATTTTGGCAAATATTTCCTATTGTATACTTTTGCTTTTGACTTGTCTAGTGCAACCATATCGACACAGAAAGAAAATCAAGGAAATGAGAGGCATATATCTTTAATGAGTGCTGCCTTGTAGGGATAAAAACTGAATTACCTGCCATTGATAAGCAAACATACACAATTTACAAGGCAGTAATCTCACATGATTATCTATGTGCCTCATCTAGTAGTTAGAACACTCTTTGTACAACAATAGTTGGGTGAGAGGAGGGAGAACTAGATTTCATGCTGAAAAGAATATGATATTGAATTCAAGTCAGTTCATACTACGAAAGGCCATGGTCTATGTTGGCTTGTAGCAAAAGTGATGGATTCACCAGAAGGAGATCCTTCTAGGTGGGAACAAAAAATATAGATATATAATATTGAGCAAGTTCCTACTACAGGTACAACCACGCCTTAGTATACAAACATAAAACAATATAAATAGCATGGCACCTTGCCTTCACATATTTCAACTAAACAAAAAAGGGAAATTTGTCTTAAAGCATTATCTTACCAACTCGTGCATGGTGTGCTTTATCGAAAGCATCGCAATGGTGTCCTACTTAGGTGCTTAGAGCCTCTCCTGATTCATAAAGGGTATTAAGAGATATTCACAATGGACCAACAGGTAGACACTTCACAGATGATACTACTGCTCTTAAGGTGATGAGGGTCAACTATTATTGGCCCACATTATTTAAGGATGCTCACGCTTATGCCTAAAAGTGTCCAGTATGTCAAAGATATTTCGATGGTGATCAAAAGTTAACTGCCCCATTGCTACCTGCGGATTGGATGTTATTGATGAAATGTTTCCCCATTCATCGAAGCAATACCGATTAATTCTTACCGAAACTAATTATTTCACTCGATGGACCGAAGCAGTCTTGTTAAGACAAGTTAATGATTAGGAAGTCATACAATTTCTGAAACATAACATCATAACCAGGTTCAGTGTTCCTACATCGCTTGTCTTTAATGCAATTTATTTTTCCTTGTTGAAGTTTTATGAGTTTGCATTAGAAAAAGGTATTTTTTTTAAACATGCATTAAAATATTACCCTCAAGGAAACGAATTGGCTGAGTCCACAAGTAAGAACTTAATCCATATTATCAAGAAAATCATTTTATCTAAGCAGAAGAATTGGCATAATGCTTTGGTGAATGCATTATGGGTTGATCGTGTCACTACAAAACCCTCTCTAAAGACCTCTCCCTACTTCCTTGTATATGGAAAAGAAGTTATCCTTCCACTGAACATATATCTTCCAACCTTGCAACTTTCTCAAGAATCTCAAGGAAAACCATTTATCCTTGTTCAAAGTCGGATAGATACTCTTGTTAATCTTAAGGAAGAAAGGATAAACAAAAATAATTTTTTTTCATTCACTAGAATCGAATCAAGCGTCGATTTAATAAGAAGTCCACACGGAACAAATATTTCAATGTGGGTGACCTAGTATTGAAGTCAGATAAAGCCCAAGAAGAGAAAGGTAAGCACACCAAGTTTCAATATCTGTGGATAGGACCATATACCATCATTGAAAAGCTTGGCCACCACTCTTACAAGTTGAGATATTTAGATGGGAGGAATGACCCTTTTCCCGTCAATGGCCAAGATCTTAAACATTACTTTCAATAGAATCCCTAGGTTCCATTCCTTCCTTTGTATAATTTTCTTTCCTTACCTTGAGTTGTTTGTTCTGTCATGTCTTTTTTTCTTTTCCTTTATTTTGGTTAGTGTACATAAATAAGACCTTGTGTGAGATTGTAGGTATGGATCAAAAGGCTATGTGACGAAATGAATAGGGATTGTGACAACCACATCACTTGCTATTTATTTGTTCTCCTTCTTTGTTTGGGAAAATTCCATACGTAAAGTGATGTCCAAATGGAAAATACGATAGGTTCAAGAGGAAACCTTTGAATAGAACCATGAAACCCATATCTATTTTAGCATCCTTATTCCTTAACTTGGTGTTTTACATGCTAATCCAATCAAGTATAGAAGGGAAAGGGGAAAATCAATTGTGAGTAAACCAATATTAGAGATATATATACCTATCTATGAAGGAACAACCTCTTCTGCTCTCAACAAGTCAGGTTCCTCTTTCGCCCCAGTAAAATAATAAGTTCCTAAGCATAGTTCTATAAATAAAATAAATAAAGGGTGAAAAAAGATAAAGGCTTCCTGTGCAAAGAGGTGAAGCAAGTAACTTTGCCAATGTACTTTCTAGGCTCGTTGTCAGTGAAGCAATGCTTGTGTTCCTGTAATGAATCTATTGGGGTACTGTCCAAGCCTAGTGGCTATGGAGTAGCACCAAAGATGAAAACCATACTCTAATTATGTTTAACTCACAACTACATACTACCATTTTTCTAGATCAAAATAATTGCGATATAGCAAGATTTGCTGATGTGTTAAACCAAGGAAGGGAATGGTGTGTACTAGATTTATAAACGAGTTAAGTGGGGAAGCCAAATTAATCCATTAATGAATCAATAATTATTGAAGGGATAAATATTTATTGAAATCTATCCTTAGACAAATAAGCTAAAGTCTGCCCAATGTGTCACCAAGTGTTGTCGTTGCTAGAACACCCTCCAAAACTTTTCTATATTTGAATTTTGCAGCCTACCTTCTAGCACATGAAGTGTCACTTTTGGCCATCAAGTGTCATTTTATGTTTTCAAACATGTTTCAAGTGTCCATGATCCTCCCTAATTGTTTTCAGGTCATTAAGATTAGCAATAACACATTTTGGAGTCATAGTGCACTTTCTAGTCACAAAACAACACTTATTGGTCGCAATTGCGCACACTTTGTTTGTTGCACTTGGAGATTGTTTTTGAAATGTAATTTTGATGTATATTTCTTATTTGTGGGCTTGCTTAAGTTTTCTAATGATTTGAGATGTGTTATGCTTGATTATACCCCTATCTCATTATGTTTTTCCATGTTTCACCCTTCCAGACTTTGAAATTTTTCTGACTTTGTAGCTTTCCCTTTGAGCTAGGAAGAGCACATTGTGCACTTCTAAGGCCTAACATATGCCCTCCTTTTTAGCTATAATATCACCTTGCACCAACCTGATCCCTCTCTCTCTCTATCCTGCGCACTACACAATTCTATTCACCAAAACCTGCTCCTTGTTGCTTGGCCCCCCCTCTCTGCGCTAGCCTTGCCTCTGTCTCCCAGTGTGGCACATTGCACACTTATAGTGGGAAGTGTTTCCTTCCCCTATGCCTTAAGAATGTGACCTACACCCTCCTTGTGGGCCCAAAATTCCTCCCTAATGCATGGCACAATTTCAGTAAACAATCTTGTTGTCTTGCCTCTTGCAATTGCGACTTGCGCCCGCATAGCCTCCTCCTCCTCCAGAGCTGTGCATGGTGTCATCTCAATGAGAATTGAATCCATCCTCTATCTCCTGTAACTATGCTCTACACCCAAAAAAACTCTCTCTCTCTCTCTCCCTTGCACATTGTTGATCCATAATCAGAGAATTTTCATGAATCATGATAGAATATAATATTTTTGGGCTAATCTTTTCTTTCCATGAGTGATTTGTACCTGCAAGTATTCAATAACTCATGGAAAATATGTGTGAGGAAATTGGTTAAGAAAGGTTGCCCAAGGAATCATCTTGAAGACAAAAGACACAAAGGCACCATGTTACAACACTTGAAGGAATGTTGGATCCTGATGATCAAAGTGACCCATGAAGACCCCATAATCTCTTAAGATCCTATGGAGGGCAGAAGGAAACAACAATGAAAGATTTGTTACAAGTATTGAAGACATCATGGAAATGTCTTCACTTCTCAAGGTATTCTATGTACAAGTCACCATGAGTCCAAGTCATCAACATCTATGACTTGTTATGTGTCGTCACATCATGATGTAATTTTGGGAAATATTGTAAATGTAAATATGTGGAAGTCCAAGAGTCACATATGTACAAAATATTCATTAGGAAAAGATCAAAAGTTTAATGGAAGTCAAAAGGTGATATTAGAAGTTCAAGAGTCATGAGGGTAGTCCAAGGGTCATGAGGGATGTGAAAGGTCATTCCTCTTGTTATAAAAGAAGCCTCATTACTCAAGAAAATGACTTTTCACCTTGGCTTCTCCAACTAGGAATTAGAGAGAAAGATTGTTCTTTTGGAGAGAAAGTAGTGGCTTAATGCTCCACTATTGGAGTTAGTTATGTCCCATTGTATCAATCTATCTTGGAACTTTCGCTTAATATTCGAAGCTCATTGAACCTACACACTTTCATGCATATATCGTGAATGTAATAAGATTATTCTTTATATGTTTACGGTATGCGTTTTGTTCATATGTACTAGGGAAATTGAACTATTTCATTGGATTTAGTGCTCATCTTGTTGAATATGTGTTGTAACTATTTTAATGATGGTTATATCCACGTGAACTATTTATCTAGATAGTTAATGATTATTTCATATGTATGTGCATGTGTCTTCATTGGAAGAGTATTAATACTTTCCTTCTAAAGGCTCACTTTCTATTCCCTTCCGATGAAATAACCTTGATACATATTTCAATTGAACACTTAACAAAGCATACTTACTTGCTCATTCAAAAGTACATATGCGCTTCTCTCTTATGCTAATTGTTGCAACTAAGGAAAATCTTTAAGTACATAATAGTCGAGCCACACTTCTCGATAGGGATCCTATACTAAATGGTGTGAAGTCTAACTGGGACTTCATATCAGGGAGCCCCCCTGTATGTTGGTGGATCCAACACCATCAATAGGTCACCGCCCAAATTTTTGGTATTTCCACAAACTTCATAGAGGAAGCAAAGTTTAGGAGTTAGAGAGACATTTTTTAATTAACATGGGATAAATCCATACATTTGAGGTTTTTGAAAACACCAAATAAGAGGAGGACTTAAGGAAGAAATATTATATAGCAGGACCATTGATTGGATTTCTTTGCATACATGGGTAACAATTCAAATAATCGAGCAAATTTTCTTTCCCTAGAAGCATTTTTGAAGCTATCCTTGCATAAACATATTACTAGGCCCGATGTTTTTGGTGATTTGAACTTTGTAGTCAATTGAATTAAGGGTAGTAGGTAATTTGAGCCACTACATTGATGAATTTAGCAATACAACTAAAAGAAATTGTTAGAAGATTAAAACAAATTAAGTCTCTCATATATGTCTTGAATTGAACCAAAAGTTGATGCATAACTGAACTTTGGACTGCCAAAAATTCCAATAACATTGTACATAAAAGAGCACATTTTAGGTAACATCATAGATGATATAACAAACTCATGACAATGACATAGTTTTATTTTGATGTTTAGTGGATCCGTTATGGGATTTACTTCTATTTTAATGTAATATAAAGCATAAAGTGGTTAGATATAAGGATTGTAGATACAAGGTGATGTAATTCAGTGAACACATTGGGGCACCTAACTAGTCAACTTTTTTGGAAAAACTTATGCACTACTTTGGTGGAATCTATTATCAAGGACAATGTAAAATGTTTATATAAGAAAATAGTCATGAATTTTTTTTCTTATTTATGCACTAGTGCCTAAAGTATGTACCTATTTTTTTTGCTATGGATAGAATACATGCTTTTTTCTTTGGAAAAAAAAGTCATTGACATATCTAATCACAATTATGCAACATTTAAGCATCGATATGTTAATGGCTACGAATTCCTAATATTTACTTCTTTTTGTGTTATGATGAATTCCTAGGAAAAAAATGAAAGGGTTTTTGTTGGAATTAAAATTGTAATAAATGTTGTTTTTTGACCCCAAATGTAGTAGTGAAGAATGTCCCTTGTAACTCACCTCTACTCACACAAGGTAGGAAATCCAATTGAAAATGTAGGAAAATGAGGTAGCGAGGAACACTTCCACATGAATTAATAAATTTCTCCTCAACTATATTGGAATTTATAGAGATAGGTACCATAGGGTCCTCTCTTAGATTTAGAAGCATACATTTAACATATGCTACTTTTGCAAGTTATCATGTCGTCAATTTCACATGAAATTAAAGAGACTCCTGAAGAAAGATGAGAGTCACTCAGAAGATCCCTCACCCTCTAAGGGAAGGGAGTTAGATGCATATCATTGCATTCCTCTTGAAAAATTGTAATCTCTATATAATTTGGTTGAACAGATAAATACATAACCCTTTAACACAAAATATTTAAGATTTTCTAATGAAACAAATCTTGATATAAGTGAAAACTTATCCTCCCAAAAAGTAATAACATCATACATATGTTTATCATATGCATAATAATAATTAATGAAAATATGCTAAATAAATTCCTTGTTCATATCCTCTGCTATCATGGTCCATTCAAACTTGAATTTGATGCTCAAATAATAAGGTATGATGTTATAATCCCTCATATTTGAGTCCTTAAAACATGAAATCCTATAAATAAACAATTTACATTTTTTCTAAAATCTATTAAAGTTGCAAATTCATGTCTTGATAATCCACTAGGAAGAATTGAAAATTTTCCAAGTTATATTGGTGACAACATTAGAAGTTTTTTTTTATAAATATTTCCTAAAAGAATGATTGTATTATTATGCATGGATTTGTTCTAAGGTAGAACCTAAGAAGGGAATTTCGTGAGCCATCCAACTAAATATAGATGCAAAATTTCTTATATATGATCTTGACTGTGAGAAGATTCCATTCACATACAATATATACCATGAATATGGTCACTTCAATGGTGATTATAAGAGAGAACTAGGAATTAAGATCTCCCCTCTAGATCAACCGATGCATAAAATTAGTAGAAGGAAGAAAATGCATGAAGTAGAGCCACCATTTAGACCTAATTTCTCTATCCCAGCCACAAATTGAATATCTTAAGAAAATTGCTTTGAAAACCTAGGAAATACAACCCGATGAGTTCCATATGAGATGAGTGGGTGTAATGAAGAGGAGGTAGGGAGTTAAGAAGTGACCAAACTAGAAATAAAGGAGAATGAATCCACGATGAATGAAAATATATAGGAAGTATGGGATTATTCCATCCTTATTCAGGGGGTGAAAAAACACAGATTATAGGACCCCCTCTTATGATGGTGCCATTAAACTAATGCTCAACTACCCAACAACAAGGAGAGGAAAAATAACTCATTAAGAAGTTTGGGAATATGAGGAATATAAAAACATAGCATTGGGAGAATATGCATCATTGGCCAAATTAGGATACACTATCTATGTCTCATCTTAAAGTTATGTATGTTATTTTAATGCATATTTTTAGGAAACCATTCCATTAAGAGGTAATGAAGTCATTATGTTAGTGAATGGGTCAAAGTAAGAAGCTTCACTTGAGAAGAATCCACCTTTCACCTCACTTCATTTTGATGTTGGAAAAAAATTTGAGAAACAACACATGGTACACATCTCCATGCTATGTACAATTCACCTATCAATGTGGTTAATATAGTCATAATTCATTATGATAAAAACCAACTTTAAGTAGGAACTTGAAATTCAAGAGAAAACACATTACTCATAGAAAAATTATATGAAAGGTTTTATGCTAGCTCTCATGAGCAGGTTTATTAATCAGAACAATATTTTGTAAGTGATATCTAATATAATGGAAAATAACCCAATTATTTAGTCTAGAGAGAAATGGGTGTAAACTTTCACTAATAATCATTAAAATTAAAACCTTAATCATTATTATACACTCATAACCCCCTCCATATAATTGATTTAGTGGTAAGTGAAAGACATGATAATGTCTTTATAATGGTAGTGTCCTTTAATTTATTTAAGAAAAAATTAATTAAAGAAAATATTAGGCCAATAAGAGTTCACTTAGATAGAGAATCCACACATTAATTGATTCCAAAAATGTTTTACAAAAAGATCAATGCTTGATTTGTTACCAAGGTGGTCAGTCAAACAATTTTGACATCTATCTACTAAGGTGATAGGTTTATCTTATTATTATATAGGTTCACAGACTTTGATTTGTCATCAAAGAATCATTTTTTCATTTGTCCATTGAGGTTAGCAACCTTAAATTTATCACCAGGGATCATTTTTTCTTTGTCCATCGAGGTGGTAGTTTTATCTTTTTGACATAAAGATTAGCAACATTCATTTTCTTCATTTTTTTTGCTCTATCCATCATCGTGATAGTGTTTTCATCTTATTACAATAACAGTGATAGTATTATCATTTATTATAATAACATTGATAGTATTATCATTTATTACTATAACATTGATAGTATTATCATTTATTACAATAATTTCTTCTAGTTAACACTATATCTTTTAATGGGATATTTTGTTTGATTTTTATTTTTACACCGTAAGGCGTTTCCCTCTGAAATCAACTCCCCTCTCTGCCTACCTGTCATCCTGTAAGCCACACGATTATATGTTAGACGATTGCAACAATTTCAGCCGTTGATTCAAAGGGGTTGCCCAAACGGTTTGGGCGTTTCATTTGGCATCGGGTCAAATAGTTTCATCCGCGCAGCTGAACCGGGCTCCAGTGCTACATGCGTCCCACTAAACCTGTCATTCCCTACCTGAACACTTTCATTATGCATTTCACTACGATTTCTTGGCCACTGCTAGGGAGAACACCCATATAAATCTTCCCAAATCCCCTGGTCCAAAACATTTTCGTCCTTGCACACAGTAACTCCATAAGCACTACTCCAAAGGAATAGACATCGGATTTTTCTGTCAATTGCTGCCTTCTGAAGTACTCAGGGTCAAGATACCCAAAGCTACCTTTGACACCAATACTCACATGGGTTTGATCCAGAGCAGGTCCAATCTTTGAAATCTTGAAGTCTACCACCTTGGCCACAAAATTTTCATCCAACAAAATGTTGGTTGTCTTTACATCACGATGAATGATTCCCTACTCTGCTCATGTGTGAAGGTAATGAAGACCCCTAGCTTCCCCTATGCATATATCAAGTCTCTATTTCCATGACAAAGGAGGAAGATCTGATCCATACAAGTGTTTCCTAAGAGGTCCATTGGCCATGTACTCATAAACCAAAATCATCTCAGAATGCTCCTCACAATAGCCAATAAGAGAAACCAGATGACGGTGGCGAAACTTAGACAACATTTCAATTTCAGTCTGAAATTCTACCATGCCTTGTGCAGAGCTTCGATTTCCCCCTTTTACAGCCACTATGGTTCCATCTGCAAGCATCCCTGTGAAAACTTTACCAAACCCACCTACAACCAGAACCAAACTCTCATCAAAGTTTTTGGTAGCTTCTTCTATCTCTGAAAATGTGAAATGTCGGCCTAAACTTGAAGGTCCAAGAGAAGCAGGACTCCCAGCTGACACTTTGCTTCCCTTGCGTCCTTTAGTTTCAGAATGCCCTCCATGTAGTGGAAGAGGCAACCAGGGTTTAGTAGAGAGTTTTTGAGATCTACAACAACAGAATAAGTAGATCACCATTAATAGCCCAAGAACAACAAATAATCCTACAACGGATCCAACTATTAGACCAACTTTGCTATTCCTGTTTGATCTGATAGAACTGTTCTGTGGGAAAGGTCCATCCAGAATTTTGTTAGAGTTTCTCATCTTCATAATCTCCAGCCCATTTAATATGGTGTTGGGGAGAACACTTGCCATATTTATTGCAGGTCCTACTTTGACAACAAGATTTTTCAATCCAGTAGATGTATTAAGTACTACAAAATCGCTGTAATAAGCTACTGCCAAGTTATTTTGTGTTGTAGCTGATATATCAAAATTACCGCCAATCACATTATCATTGTTAATATATACATTGAAGTATAACTCGTTCAATTCTTTGCTCACAATATTGCAGAAATGCATCTGAATGAAGTGTTGGTAATCTGGATCCACAGTAAACAACCAAGAAATGTTGAAATTTGGGTTTGTGACATTGGCTGCAGCCATCTCCTCAGCAGTAGCATATACAATATTGGGAGTGGTTTCATTAGTAACTAGTCCTTGGTGGTACACAATATTGTTGGCTGGGATGCTGAAATTTCGGGCAAGCGATTTTGAAGCTAAGAAGCTTGTATCAGGATCCCAAAATCTCCTAAGGGTGTCATTGTCAGGGGTAATAAATGGTCCTCCCATATTAAGTTTGTAAATTGTTTCAAAAAGATAGACCACTGTAAGTATTAGGCAGGGGCATAGCTTGAGCTGTGTCTGAAACATGAGTGTTCGGCACAGAAACAACTTCAATGGCATTGACAAACGCAAAGGAATTATTGGAGGGAATAAATGTGAGGACCAATGTTTGTTCATTTACATTGATGAGATATTCCTTCATCACAATTGAACTATTCTAGATTTGGAAATTGTATAATAGACCAAAGTCTTGGGTGGCTACTGAAAATATGGCACTTGTAAGATTGTACATTTGATAAGAGAATGAAAAGAAATGTAAACGTACCCAGTGTCTTCCCTGGTGCCCAATACTGAAGGTATAGGATGACTTCTGAGTAAATACTCTGGCTGCCAAATAAATACCAGAAGGAACCTGTAGATTGGAATTTGTAGTGTTAGCAAAGATGCCTTCATTGGTGGCAATTGACATATATGAGGAGGGGGTATCTGCAATGAAGATCTGTCCACCCACTGTTGTGTTACTTTTTGATCCACAGTCTATAAGGTAGTTATCCTGTGAAGTTGAAACCCCATTCTGATAAAATGACAATAAAAACAACACACAAATGCACATAATGACTGCCATTTCCTTCACTTCTTTCTCTGCAGCCCAATTGTGTGGTTCTCTCTTTTCTCTGCACCCAAATTATAGGATTCTCTTTGTGTCTCCTTCTTCCTCTGCACCTCCAGGCAATTCCAAGAGCCTATAACTATGGCCATATTTCCACCCTGACCATTGAACTGATGCCGTCACCCCCTGACCGAGCTGGGATAGGACCTCCTTCTTTAGAATATAGAAAGATGGACTTCAGTTCACCTCTATTCTAGAGAATAATTTGGAGATTGCCATAAAACTACAGGTTCCTAAATATGTCAAGAACAGAGTTATAGAAATACAAGACCATTATTCTGAGATTTGTCCATTATAACCAGCACATATAACCACTACCTACAGTGTCACACTGCTCTTCTAACTTTCTACCACATCATCAAATGGCCATTACATCAAGTCCTGGAATGATGACTTTGCAAATGAAAGCAGAGTAGGACTGCAATTATTTTTTCATGGACTAAAAACAATGTATGCATACAATAAATATTGATATGTTTCAAAACAGTATGCAAGATCAGAATGAATGTAAGAACCAACATGAAAAAGGTTTTGCAGCCCTGAATTTATGGAAATGTCTTTTTGGAAGACTCACACGGTTTTGAAGCTTTCTAAGTCTACTCAAAATTCTTTTCGGCTCAAAACTTTCAATGTCAAACGACATTAGCAAAAATGGAACCTTATCTCTCAGTAAGTGATTTTGAAGCTAAGAAGCTTGTATCAGGATCCCAAAATCTCCCAAGGGTGTCATTGTCAGGGGTAATCAATGGTCCTCCCATATTAAGTCTGTAAATTGTTTCAAAAGCATGATCAAATAGACCACTGTAAGTATTAGGTAGGGGCACATCTTGAGCTGAGTCTGAAACAAGAGTGTTCAACACATAAACAACTTCAGTGGCATAGACAAACGCAAAGGAATTATTGGAGGGAATAAATGTGAGGACCAATGTTTGTTCATTTACATTGATGAGATATTCCTTCATCACAATTGAACTATTCTGGATTTGGAAATTGTACAATAGACCAAAGTCTTGGGTGGCTACTGAAAATATGGCACTTGTAAGATTGTACATTTGATAAGAGAATGGAAAGAAATGTAAACGTACCCAGTGTCTGCCCTGGTGCCCAATACTGAAGGTATAGGATGACTTCTGAGTAAATACTCTGGCTGCCAAATAGATACCAGAACGAACCTGTAGATTGGAATTTGTAGTGTTAGCAAAGATGCCTTCATTGGTGGCAATTGACATATATGAGGAGGGGGTATCTGCAGTGAAGATCCGTCCACCCACTGTTTTGTTACTTTTTGATCCACAGTCTATAAGGTAGTTGTCCTGTGAAGTTGAAACCACATTTTGATAAAATGACAATAAAAACAACACACAAATGCACACAATGACTGCCATTTCCTTCACTTCTTTCTCTGCAGCCCAATTGTGTGGTTCTCTCTTTTCTCTGCACCCAAATTATAGGGTTCTCTTTGTGTCTCTTTCTTCCTCTGCACCTCCAGGCAATTCCAAGAGCCTATAACTCTGCCCAGATTTCCACCCTGATCATTGAACTGATGCCGTCACCCCCTAACCGAGTTGGGATAGGACCTCCTTCTTTAGAATATAGAAATATGGACTTCAGTTCACCTCTATTCTAGAGAATAATTTGGAGATTGCCATGAAACTGCAGGTTCCTAAATATGTCAAGAACAGAGTTATAGAAATACAAGACCATTATTGTGAGATTTGTCCATTATAACCAGTGCATATAACCACTACCTACAGTGTCAAAACTGCTCTTCTAACTTTCTACCACATCATCAAATGGCCATTACATCAAGTCCTGGAATGATGGCTTTGCAAATGAAAGCAGAGTAGGACTGCAATTATTTTTTCATGGACTAAAAGCAATGTATGCATACAATAAATATTGATATGTTTAAAGACAGTATGGAAAAGTCTTTTTGGAAGACTCAGGCGGTTTTGAACCTTTCTAAGTCTACTCAGAATTATTTTCGGCCCAAAACTTTCAATGTTAAACGACACCAGCAAAAATGGAACCTTATCTCTCAGTTTGTACTGAGTCTTTAAAATACAATTAGTTTAGGTGTTTGACAGGATTGATTGAACTTGAGAAAATGTTGGCTTATATAATTCCAAAAAAGGAGAGTTACATCGTCCAAGTATTCACTTAGTATATTCACCTGGTTTATTTTGTATAGAAATAGATTAATCAAACCCTACATTGTGATATTAAATATCTTACTTGTACTGATAAAATTAGAGATAAGGTGTCACCTGATAATACATTAACATAGTTGTTAATTGACACCACTTTTGATTTTTTTTTTGGTTGATTTTGCCCAAAATATGAGTAGAACTTGTTAAAACCATAGTTTTTGATAAAAATAGGGGAAATTTTAGCTTTAAGTTGTTGAATTTTCACAATCCAAATGTTTAAGGGATTTTTCAGGACATTGAATCCATTTTTGTACTCAAAAATACAATGAAACATTGTGATCTCACCAAAAATCGTATCATCAGATTTTGGTGAAACGGTTAAAAAATCACCTCATTAAAAAATAGTTAAACTTGTAGTAGACAAATTTATCCGGAGATAGAAAACAATGGAGTTTAATTTTTCTTTTGTACAGCAGTTATCTCTCTATTGAGAGCTTTAGGTAAAGCCTCAGAGGATTTTCGAATGAAAAGTACGACCACTCTAAAATATGCTTCCTTTTGTTTGTTAAATTAAATTTTGTTGCAGTCTGGAGCCTTCTAGAAAAGTAGAGAAATAGAAATGATGATTTCTCTTTAAATCATTTTAATTTTATTTCTTGATATAACCCTATTTGTTGATAGATAGAGAACATTCATTTTACCCTGTTTGTTGATAGATAGAGAACATCCATTTTTGGGGCAAATTTTGTTTTTCCAATATGTACAAATGTTTTACTAAACTTTTGGATCGTTCAAAAACACTCTGTTTTGGTTAAATGTCATGTATAAAGGAATATGCTCTTAAAATATGATGGGATATTTTTATGCAGATGGGATCTCAAAGGCAATATTTGAAGAACAGACGGCCAATGCTTTGAACAGATGGCAACAAAATGCTAAGAAAAAAACAAAACGAGATAGAAAGTCAAAGCATTCTTCCCCTGGTTTCACACGCAGATCAACTGTGTTTTCGGGATTTCAAAGCGGAGAAACAACTCCAATCCATGGATCTTCTCCATTTCTTTGCTCCGAAGATACAAAACAGCAGGAGACATGGAAACTGCAGATGCCTCTGAGAGATATGACCACTCAGAATCCAGCGCATCAGATTCAGCAATTGATGCATCTTCTTCTTATCCTCCCCAACATAATCAACCTGTTTTGGTTACCGAAGCCCCTGAGGATATATAGACTACAAAATGTCCCAATTCAAAAGATGCACACACAAATGATAACAAATTTCCCTTTCCCAGAATATAAATGTTCCATCCACATCATACAAAAGCTTGGTTCAAAGCCAATTTATATCTAAATTTGACTTATCTTCCATTGTAAAGTTTATCTTCATTTAAGCAGCAGAGAGAAGTGGACCCATAACAAACAAGGAACCAAAAAGGCATCTGCACATTCTACCTACATTTCATTCCATTGAAAAAATAGCTTTCACTAAAATCCACTGTTCAAATATTTTTAAAGGAGGAGCCACTTGCTTCTTCTCCTCTCCATTCTGTCAAATTCAACTAGCACCAGTGCCATGATGGAAAGCCTTGCCATCGCACTATATGGGAAAGTATTGGGAAAGACAACACAGCAGGCCCTGCCATTGATGAAGCAGAATAACATATTCCTTAGACTTGCTCTTACCATCACGGGATCTGAAAAGTCTCCGGCACCTCGTAATGGCGATCGACAGCCGAATATACTAGAACTCAGGAATTATATAGGTTGTGAAAACTAAATCCAGTTTGGATATTTTTGACAATTAATTTGCATTCTCAGTTTTTCTTGATAAGATTTGAACATTATCAAATACTTTGATGGGCATCAAATACCCATCAAATTTATATAATTAATTAATTTATATTTTATAAATTAAATTATAAGTAATTTTATAAAAAAATACTAGTTAGTTTAAGAATATGTACTTTGTAAGAGGTTTATATGTCAATCTAAAATGAAAAACACTTATAGTCTTTATGATTTTTTTATACTGTTGTAACCCAATCTTACACAAAAGGAATATATTTATTTCACCAAACCAAAAGCTAACATATCATGAACCATATTGTTAAAATGTTAATTATAATTATTATAATTACAAAACATTATTTGATGATATAGAAATATATTATATATGATATATATATATATATTATATATATATGTATATATATATAAGTAGTAATTTAATTACCTAACTGTAATCCTAATTTTAAATTAACTATTATTTTTTTGACTTACAAAAACTTATTTATATATATATATATTATATAGCAAATGGATGCATTAAATTTTTTTTGAATTATGTGTTTTTTTTTTTGTTTGTTTTTTTTTTTTTTTTTTTTTTTTGAGAAAAAAAACCACCACCTCGTAAATTTATTCATGGGAACGTGTTATGTTAAAAAAAATTAGTTACGCTGAACATTTAATGTCTCACAACAGAAAAATGGCTAAGAGGCCAACAAGTGAGAAGAACACGCAGGCCTGCCAAGAAACCCCAAAGGGTGCACCAGCAAAAAAAAAAACCATAAACCCCAAAAACAAAAACTAATAGGATTTCAAACAAAAAATTGGGCAAGGTCGCCTGGATAACTCCCAAAAAAACCCCACAGATTCATGGCATGCCAATCAATGTTGAAGACCAAAATATGATGATAGCCTTTAAATTTTCAACTCTAAATTTCCAGAGAAGGTGTAACCTTTTACATAATGATGAAGCAATGAAATACATGGGGCTTTTACATAACCAAATGAAATCATTAAGATCAGGCAATGAAATACATGGGGTTCGGCAGCTTGAAGGTACTGATCTCCTTGGTACTAGTGGTAATGCTTCTGAGGACAAGGGCAGTGCTTTGACAATAGCTCATATACAAAGGTTTCGAAGCTTCTATATTTTAAATGGATAAACAAGATAGCTTCTATATCTTAAATGGCTAAGCAAGATTTGTTAGACCTGTGGATTTTAATATATGAAGCCTGACTAATTGGCTCTCTTATGCACCAATGTTCTTGGATCATATGCCCATTTTGTATGGAATGTCTACTACGCGGTTCCAGTTAATGGGGCATTGATTTGAGTGTTCAATATATTCTTATTCTTTATCAAAGTATTTTTTTGCTCTATTTGCTTTCTTCAATTAACTTCTTAATGAGTAAATATCATCTTACTGTCCGTTTAGAAACAAAAGTTAGTAAAAAACCATGTCAAATTTGCACTTAGTAAAAAACCATGTCAAATTTACGCTAACCTACACTAGCTCCATTAAGCAACATTACATGGGTTTACAATTCCTCTATGGTTCTTAAGATACCATGCAACAACAAAACGCAACATGGGTTTCCAATGCCTCCATGGGGCTTACATGTTTATTATTTTATATGAGTTAGCCCATACTTCATTGAAATAAAATGAGGTGAGTATTATCTCATCTCAATTAAAGGTTTAGGTATGGAAGTCCATGAGGAATTTTTGCATGTTTTCATTGTCAAATAAATGATTGACTGTAATATACTTGATTTGAGACCTCTGTGGTTTGTTATTTCTGAATTAGTCACCGGAGTATCCACAGTAAGAACGATTTTCTGCCAACGTTTCGAATCCCAACCGGGATCCATCATCAGGACAACTTGAATGCTTTGATAGAAGAAGAGCAAACTGCTAGGGTTTAAATAGAAATGAGGAGGGACAGAAGGGAAGGCCGACTCTTAATTTTTGATTTTCCTCAGAATTAGAAAAACGAGACTTCTCTTCTTGCCTCTTCTCCTGGAGAACAATAGCTAAGGTATTTGTTACATGAGCTTGGTTCAATGCTTCTAGGAAGAGGGCTTTAGTAGGGTTCTCTCTATATTCACATATCATTTTGTAGAGCTTCTCCTCTTGCTTGTATAGATGGAATAATAAGTCTTTAGCATTATATTCTATACTAGCCCCCTACATGACCTACTATATTCGTCCATTCTTTCTTGCAAGGTTTGGAGGCTTTCAGGGTCAAATTCTTCGTCATCATCAGAGGTGATGTTCCCCACCTCATTGTTGTGGGCCTCGAATTCTATAACTGATATTTGTTCATCATCCTCGCTCTCTTAATCGTCTTGGTCATCCAAATTCTCATCTTGTAATAAACCATATTTTTCTTCGATCTGTTAGTTTTTGTAGCATTGGAATTATTCTAGCCACAAAATTTGGAGAGGCTAGAATACATGAGATCTCCAAAATCCATAAACCGTTTCTGGAAATTCCGCCTAGAAGTGCCTTAATTAGATTATTAACCGTTTTTTAAATATTTCCTAAGTCTAAATTTAAAGAATATGGTTAATTAATCAATATTAATTGAGATAAGGCGAGAATAGTCTAGAAACTCACATGTATTGATCCAGAGATGATCCTAGCCATCGATTATGTTTTAATCTTCGCCATTGGTGCTCCAACAATGGATTATAAGAGGAGGCAGATGTAGTGATGGAGAAGACACTTGAGCAATTCGATTTTTTGGCAGATCAATTTCTTGAGTAGCTGCAGTCAGTTGTTGGAGAGAGAGCCAAAGATCGAAGCAATGAGTGAGGGGTAGGGACAGTGATCTGGAGGAAGATTTCCAGATCCAGAGAGGCAGTAGCAAGAGGGCCGAGTTATCCCAGTGAGGCAACGCAGAGCACTGTGTAGTAGCTTTAGAGA
Source organism: Pinus taeda (assembly GCA_000404065.3). NCBI lineage: Eukaryota > Viridiplantae > Streptophyta > Pinopsida > Pinales > Pinaceae > Pinus > Pinus taeda. The sequence goes on from APFE030086746.1 coordinate 27,971, forward strand.
GGGCAGTTCGTTTAGCTGGAGAAAAAATCGTTTTAGGCAAATGAGACTTCTTTTCTTCCCTCTTTTCCTAGAGAACAATAGCTAAGGTATTTGTTACATGAGCTTGGTACAATGCTTCTAGGAAGAGGGCTTTAGTAGGGCTCTCTCTATATTCACATTTTATTTTGTATAGCTTCTCCTCTTGCTTGTATAGATGGAAGAATAAGTCCTTAGCATTATATTCCTTTACTAACCCCCTACATGACCTACTATATTCGTTCATTCTTTCTTGCAGGGTTTGGAGGCTTTCAAGGTCAAATTCTTCGTCATCCTCAGAGGAGACGTTCCCCACCTCATTGCTGTTGGCCTCTATTTCTATAACTGATATTTGCTCATCATTCTCGCTCTCTTGATCATCTTGGTCATCCAAATTCTCATATGGTAATGAACCATATTTTCTTCGATTTGTTAGTTTTTGTAGCATCGGATGTATTCTAGCCACAAAATTTGGAGAGGCTAGAATACATGAGATCTCCAAAATCCATAAACCGTTTCTGGAAATTCCGCTTAGAAGTGTCTCAATTAGATTATTAACATTTTTTTAAATATTTCCAAAGTCTAAACTTAGGGAATATGGTTAATGAATCCTTATTAATTGAGATAAGGTGAGAATAGTCTAGAAACTCACATGGATCGATCCAGAGATGATCCTAGCCATCGATTATGTTTCAATATTCACCATTGGTGCTCCAATAGTGGATTATAAGAGGAGGTCGATGCGGTGATAGAGAAGATAGTTGAGCAGTTCGATTTCTTGGCAGATCTGTTTCCTGAGTAGCAGCAGTGAGTTGCCAGAGAGAGCCAGAGATCGAAGTAGTGAGTGAGGGGCAGGGATAGTGATTCGGAGGAAGATTTCCAGCTCCGGAGAGGCAGGAGCAAGAGGGTCGAGTTATCCCAGTGAGGCAGCGAGAGCACTGTATAGTAGCTTTAGAGAGGGTAGTTCGTTTAGCTGGAGAAAAAATCGTTCTTAGTTCCAGAAGTTGGGCAAAGGTTCTAGGAGGCCGGAGAGATGTTTTCCTTAGCAGTTAGAGGTAGAATGACTTTCAAAGACTGGTTGGAGGCTTAACGTCAAGTAGACTGCACAGTGCAGCGTAGAGGCTGATGCATAGGCTTAAGAGGCCGAATTCTCTGTAGTCTAGTTGTCTTGGGATTGCTTGGGGAGGAAGGGTAAATTCCCTTAAATACTTTTTCCCATATTTTCTTGCTGTGGATCGCCAATTTCAGACATCTAGATTGTGCTAAGATTTTCACTGCTGCATAATAATAAAACCCTTACTACTGCACTGGTTTTCCCAAGTTGGGTTTTTCCGGGGACATTTGTCCAAAAATAATTGTCTCATATTTTATGTGTGCTAGCATTTCTCAGTTTCCAGCGCATTATTTTTCTGCAATATTTTATTTGTGAAGGTTGCAGTGTGTTTATCTTGATATTTGCCGTAACAGATAAATTGTTAAATTACTTAACAATTAGGAGAAATAGTACTAGTTGCTGCAATAGGATTCCATATTAGAATTTTCACATGGTATCAGAGCATGAGTGATCAATCGGGAAGCTCAGAAGCAGAGAAGGGAATTTCGCTGTTAAGTGGGAGTAGCAGGCTGAAATTCTTGAGGCAACGCAGTTCATTTCCAGGCAGGTTGAGTTGCTTGGGAAAGTTCAATTTTTTTCAGTGCAAGAGGTAGAAAAAGTTCAAATTTCCCAGATCGGTGATTCTAGTAGGCAGAGGGAGCAACAACATCTCAGTTTTTCACTGAGCAGATTCCTGGTTGGACGCAGAGGGTTTTGCTATAGGTTGCAGAAGCAGAATTCATGTTGGCTGGAAGAGAAGCACACACAGCATAGGGAAAAATTTCCTTAGGGAACTTCGAGTCTCGGAAGTTCGAATTTCCAGTTGCAGATTGGCAGTAGCAGCGTATAGGACCACGCATTCTAGAAGGGAGTGCGAGTAGCAAAGTAGCAGCCGAACATAAGGAAAGAGGGAGTTTTCGACTTGATTAGAGATGACCACAACTGGGCTAAGAGATCAGGATAGGTTGGAGGGTTCCTCCAGCGATGTCATCTGGAAGGCCAGAGTGTTCTTCTTGTTGGATGAATATGGCCTGAAGCTCTACATAGGCAGTGTTGTGGCAATTCCCCAAGATGCAGATTAGCTGAAGGAATAAAGGAGATGGCACGAGCGAAGCGGTTGATCTTGGATGGAGTCCAGGACCATATAGTCTCACACATAGCTGGAAAGGATACTACCAAAGAGATGTGGGATGCTTTCACCACGCTATATCAGGGCACTTCCAAGCAGTGGAAGACGTTCCCGGAGGAGAAGCTGAGATGTATCAGGATGCAAAAGGGGGAAGGCATAAACCCCTTCCTCACCAGGACTCAGGATGTTTGGGACCAACTATTGAGGCAACGCCTCATCCAACAAAGCTAGTGAGGTTGGCACTGAACAGTGTCTCTGAGGAGTGGCAAGTTTTTGTCCAAAGCATATTGCACAGAGACACGCTACCGGAGTTGAGGCGAGCTTTGTTAAGAGCTCCATCAGTGGCAGTAGTAGCAGCGGATCGAAGGTGGTGAAGGAGGAGGAAAATGTGGTCCTCGCATCAAAGGGTCCCAGTTAGGGGCAGGGGGAGCAGAGGAAGAAGAAGGACATGTCAAAGGTCAAGTGCTTCAGGTATGGTGAGCTTTGTCACTACAGTACCTAGTGTCCTCTCAGGAAGAAGGACAAGGAGGAGATGCAGGACTAGCATGCAACTTCAGTAGGGATTGACATGTTGTCCTCCAGGTTGGAGGAAGACTTCACAATGTTCGCAGATATACCTCTAGGAGAGAGGTGGGGAGATTTGGTATTATAGTCCCAGAGAACTATAGAGATTGGGCAGGGTCCTTGAGGAGTCCACCTCATGGATCATTACCTTGCTATGGGGGCCCACAATATTCAGTAGTAGGATGGGTCAGTGTGAGAGGAGCAGTCAATACCGGAGTGATAGTGGCAGAGACTAGTGGCAGTTAGATGCTGGGGAGTGCAGTGCAGAGTTGGCAGTAGCGCAGTTGGCACAGTGTAGAGTTAGCAACAACACAGATCCTTCAGTGACAGTGTAGATGCTAGTCGTAGTCAGAGACCTGGGAGACAAATGCATCATACTGAACACAGTTGATTCAATATTTTGGATGCTTCTTAGTTGCAGTAGTTGCAATTGCAACAACAACAGATGAGAGGGAGTTGCAGTGTAGATGTAATGTTGGCAGCAGTGTGGCAGTGTCAACAAAAACACAAATGCAGCATTATAGTTGCGTAGTGGTTGGTGGGCAGTATCGCCAGACATCAGTAGCATGACAGGAGGTGATACAGAGACAGGGTCTTGTGGAAGAATGTGCAGCACTAGAGAGAACACATTCCTCGCTTAGAGGTAGTGTTAGTTTTTGTAGCATTGGATGTGTTCTAGCCATGAAATTTGGTGGAGAGGCTAGAATACATGAGATATCCAAAACCCATAAATCGTTTATGGAAATTCTGCCTAGAAGTGTCTCAATTAGATTATTAACCAAATTTTAAATATTTCCTAAGTCTAAACTTAGAGAATATGGTTAATTAATCAATAATAATTGAGATAAGGCGAGAATAGTCTAGAAACTCACATGGATCGATCTAGATATGATCCTAGCCATCGATAATGTTTTAATCTTGGTCGTTGGTGCTCCAACAATGGATTATAAGAGGAGGTCGATGCGGTGATGGAGAAGACACTTGAGCAGTTTTATTTCTTTGTAGATTGATTTTTTGAGTAGCAACAGTCAATTATCGGAGAGAGACCCAGAGATCGAAGCATTGAGTGAGGGGTAGGGACAGTGATCCAGAGGAATATTTCTAGATCCGGAGAGGCAGCAGCAAGAGGGTTGAGTTATCTCAATGAGGCAGCACAGAGCACTGCGCAGTAGCTTCAAAGAAGGCAGTTCGTTTAGCTAGAGAGAAAATCTTTCTCAGTTCCAGAGGTCGGGCAAAAGTTCCAGGAGGCCAGAGAGATGATTTCCTCAACAGCTGGAGGCATAACGACTTCATTAGAGACTGGTTGGAGGCTTGATGTCAAGCAGATTGCGCAATGCAACGCAGAGGCTGGCATAGAGGCTTCAGGAGGCCGAGTTCTTTGTAGGTAGGTTGTGCTGGGATTGCTTGTGGAGGAAGGGTAAATTCCCTTCAATAATTTTGCCCAAATTTTCTTGCTGTGGATTGCCAGTTTTAGGCATCCAGATTGTGCTCAGATTTTCACTGCTGCACTGGTTTTCCCAAGTTGGGTTTTTCCGAGGACATTTGTCCAAAAATAATTGTCTCATATTTTATGTGCGTGCTAGCATTTCTCAGTTTCCAATGCATTATTTTTTCACAGTATTTTATTTGTGAAGGTTGCAGGGTGTTTATTTCGATATTTGTGGTAGCAGATAAATTGTTAAATTAATTAACAATTAGGAGAAATAATACGAGTTGCTGCAATAGGATCCCATATTGGAATTATTACACGATCTTATGCGACAAGGAATTGAATGCACTAGCATAATTGGCAAGCTCAGAGAAGAGATAATCTATGGGGCTTTCTTCATACTCTTGCCTTAAGCCGTGGATGTTTAACCTGCTTTTGTTATAGAAATTGAGTATGAAGTATTCGTTCTCAAGCTCTATCAGGTAATCACAAAGCTGAGCCCACAAATCCAATCTTTCCCACAAGGCTTGGACATCTTTGTGGCTAATGTCATGGATACTTTCTTCAACCATTTTTCATGATTTTGCATATAATGCCAAAATGGAGTCGCCAAGATGAATTAAAATTGCCTTGATAGATGCTTGCTTCACCCCACAAGCGTTAACTTTGAAGTTCAATGAAGAACCAAGGCTTTGTTCTTCCAATGGAGTCGCCAAGAATGATATGTCAATGCTGTCGTAAGGGCCACAAGACACACGTCTCATGTCCTCGACAATGGCGCCAAAATGTTACTGCTCAAACTAGTAGGGGTCCTAGGAGGGGATCATATGGAGCAACTACTAGGTTAAGGGGCAACAATGGAGCGATAGCCCACTGTCACCTCAGCTAAGGCTTCCTACTCTTTACGAACTTTCACCGATGGGAGGAGACCCGGTATAAAGGGAATCATTAGATGAATGGATCAGCAAGAGGATAAGGAGGGATTCCTAATGCCTATTCACAAGAGAGACTCAATTATATGAATTTCTTGCCTGAGAAGCAAGGTGATATGCTCTCTAGGAAGGGCTAAGAGGATTTTTGAGGCTAGGGTTTGGGAATATAGCTTGTTAAGAGGTTTCCTAGACCAGAAAATCCTTATAGAGAATTGGCCTTTATGTGATCTTTGTGAAATTAGAGTTGTAAGGTTGTGGGACCACGGGACCAAGTGGACCCAAAATTAGGTAAAGGATGCGAAGTTGATCAACCAAGGAGGGGCTTGACCTAATTATGGAAGAGAAGAGGATCAAAGGGAAATTTTTCTCTGGAGAATTGAATGTAATGATTCAAATGAGGGCACTAGCCAAGGGAAACCTAGGGCAAGAAACAATCCTTGAGCTAGGGCTTGCTTTATCTCAAGATCCCACTGTCGGAATTTCTTGAAATTTGGAGGGCCTCTGGAGAAAACCTTAACACAGTTATGGACAAGAGATCGAACTTTTTTGATGGCTACAATAGGAGAAAAATGATGCCCTAGGTGACCTATGGAGGCTAGCCCTAGAAAGAGAAGGAGAGGTGAGAAAAATATTCTTTAAAAGTAATCACCTACGGAAGGATTAGTGCCTTATCCTTTGGGAGAGACTGAGTCAAAGATAATTTATTGTTTGGAAATGATTTACCCAATCAAAGAGGCCTTCAAGCAACTTCACATTGCATTAGGGCATGAGAGCAACTACTTAAGGTCTTTATACTTCGATATTCAATAATTGATGACTTATCAAGATGTGTTCAACAACAATAATCTCTAGGAGCACTCGTCCATTCATAGATGGCCCATGTAATGATACAATGTTACAAAAGATCAAAATTTCCACAATTTTGCAAAAACAACAGTAAATTTCGGACTTATATAGCGAAAAGCCCAACAACATTTCATGTGACAAAGTAAATAACAAGAATAAGCATGAAAAAAATCACTTACATGTATAAATGAGTATATCCAATAATCAAATTATGCCAATAATGAAGCTCCAAGATCAAGAAGATAGCATCCATATATCAAAATTCATCCATAAAAGAATTAACTTTTATCTATTTATACAATCTCTAATGAGTTCGATTTGCCTAATTTGGCCTAATTGAGCCCCAAATAATAAAATAATGTGCAATAATAACATCCCTTGGTGACAAGCCCACCAAGATAGCTCAATAACATAAGAATAAGCCTCTCAAGAGGGTAGAATGATCAATAAAATGAGTCATTGGGCCTTTGAGGAGGCCTAATGAAGTCCAAAGTGTGCCATGATGTGAGAATGGACCTCAAACATAGTGGACAAGGGGTTGGCCCCTTGTTTTCCAAGAAAATCCCTGTGGAGCTCCCAAGTGGGTGTGGGGGCACACGGACATCCTCATGGGTCTCCAAGTGGATTGAAAATGCCTGTAAACCATCTGTAAGGGCCAGGATGGTGACATAAGCCCTCCCTTTTGTCTCCTGCAGTGAGGCATATCCTCATCTAGACGCTGGAAGATCTGCCAAGTGTATGGTGCAAATGTGGAGTCGACAAGGCATGGTGAACCATGTGCATCATCCTTGTCCAAAAGGTGGAATACGAGCAATTATTGAGTGGTGCTAGGGATCCATGAAGTAATCTTTGCTACGTTGGAGGCCCTTGGCTCTCAACGTTCACCCTACAAGTGCCAATGTGACCCTCTGGAGGGCTAGGACCCCGTATAAGGAGACCAAGCCCCACATGGAGACCCACTTGTAATCCTGCATAATATCCAATGCGTCCCCTTGCCCTCCAATACAAAAAATCATTATAATAATCAAGTAAAAGAGCTTACAAGTCATGGAATCAATGGGGCACTTCATGGTGGCATGCCCTTCCATAGTGGGCTTTGGCATTTACAAGTGTCTCCAAGCTCAATAAGGGGGTTAATCAAGGACCCTATTAGGTGTTTTCAACTTTTAAAGGAGGTGACATGTCCATGGTACATCCATCAAGTGGTAGGTGGCAAGTGATATAATGATGGAGTAGTGCGGGGATCAAGGGAAGTATCCAGGCCACATGTCATGGGACAAAAGTGTTGTTATAATGAGGGAAGCCCATGCTTGGGTATATGAGTGTCGGAGGGAGAAAATTGTGGTACATGAGTTACCTCGACCTTTGTTTTTCCACCCTTCTTCATATGCCTTTTTCCTTTGATTGATTTTTCTTTATAACTGCTCGAGGCTCTAAGGGATGAGAGAATAATGTGTAGGATATGGCTGTAGGCACTCCCTTTTAAAGTGGGGCATTTCATTTCCCACTAGGGGTTGGGACAATGGGTTCCTTTATGTGGAGGGGGTTGATCTAGGGTCCATAGGAACCAAGGTGATGGCCATAAATAAGGGGTAGAGCTCATGTTTGGCTTTTGCCCACGTGCTAAATTTGTATGTCTTGACTATCTTTTGCATTTTGTGGTACATTTCCTGTTGAGAGTGGCCAATTTATGCTTTTTTCTTTTCCTTTTAGCTGCATGAACCTTGGAGGCATCGTTCCAGGCCCGATCGAAGGTGTGGACAAGGGGAGGGGGAGGCTACCCTATGTGGACCCAGATAGGAAAAGAGATGAATGGGGCTAAAATGAGTGGAAGGGAGTGATGTATATGGTGTTGGAAAGTAGGACCATGCAACCAAAATCGAGATTTCCCATATAGTGCCAACCCTTACACTAATGGCTAGTAAAGGAGATCCCACGGGACTAGAATACAAGGCTAACCATGAAATCAGGTTGTGGAGACAAGAGTGTAGACCTAGCCCACTCTTTCCGCTGAATCCCCCCACCAATCCATGCTCCAAAGTGCCCATGACAAGGAAAATTACTCAACTATACCGATGAAAAGTCATACCTTCAGGGTCGGGAGGCCCACCTTCAAACATACAATCATAACAAGTGGGCGAGGGACCACATAGATGGCTCAGGGGATGGAGATAATGGCACATCGAGCTATCTAGTAGCTGTTGGCCGCTGATTGAGAACCATCTAGGAGAATTATTTTTCCTATACATACTACCCATAGGTGGTGGGTAACAGGCCTAAACACCCAAGGTGTTTTAGAAAAAATGGGGCAAGCATTGAAATCTGAATATAAGACTGAGAATCTAAATGTCATGTGTTTAACATTGAAATTTTGATAAGTCTAAATTGAAATTTTGATAAAGTCTAAATTTAATCTAGAGTGGATTCTTATTAATGATTAGTATTAGCTTTGTTCGATAAATATAAAAACTTCAGATTCGATTCTAATTGGATTGAGTGGATGTCATCTTTTTTAACTATGTTATGGTGCTTGAATATCAATATGAATGCTCAGAAACAATGGATTTTTCTTGCTGCAATATCAGTCAATATTATTCTTGTTAGTCAGGTGCTGCATTGGGTATTGGGAACATCGCTAATTGATCTAAATTTGGTGCAGAAGAGTATGTAATTGTCAGCTGTGAAGAGTGAAGTCCCAAATCTGGATCTTGATTATCTAGTTGTAATTTAATTCAAAATCACACATTTGACTTAGCATGGCATCTCAACTCTAAACCTTATCTAATTTTCAATCCACATGTACAAAACATTGATAGTGTTACAACAAAACCTTGCACTCACAAAATTGTATAGTCCCAAGCGCCAGGGTGATAGCTTTGTGTAACTCAAGAAAACTGCCCACTGTCACCTCAATAGCTCTTCCTCACATTTTAGGTTGGCACTTTTCCCTAAGGTAGGATTATCAAGGCTATGGAGTGGGGGCTAAAGGTGAAAATGAAGAGTAAGCCCTGATAAAAGAAAGGGTTGTAGTATAGTATATGGAAATGGAGGATGGGGAAAGGAATAAGAAAAGGAAAGAAATGGGGAGGAGGCAAGGCTATGTCACAGGAAACACCCCCCAAGGTGGCATCCCCGTACCCGAAACGCTGAAATGTCATTGAAAAGCGACTGAAACGTTTGGGTGGCGTTTCCTGATTTGGAAATGCCACTAAAATGTTTCTATGGCATTCCGGCCCAGTTCTGCCTTGTTTCTGGCCAATTTTGACCCATTTTTGTGGCTTTTTTGCTTTTGCAGGCTAGTTGAAGCACTCAAGAAGGTTGTGGGGCCCTTCTATGGCCAAAATAGATTAAATATAGCACTAAATTTTATGTCTAATCACTCCACAAACTAATTTATCTCTAATCAATCCATGTTGTAGTCTTGCTAAAAAACAACTTGTTTTATTTTTGTTAACGAAGATGAAGATTCGAATTATAAGATATGTAATTGTACTTGTCATTAGCGTATGTTATGTTTCATTTTCAACATATATAGCCACACATAAAGGCTGCTTTTGGATGTAAAGCCTCATGTATAAAGGTTGATTTTCAAATCTTGGATGTAAAACCTCATTCATAAATGATAATTTTGGATTTTGAATCATTTAATCATTTGTGAGAGTTAACAAACACTGAGTTTTCCTTCTAAAATGTCATTTATGTGTCTCATTCTTTTTCAACTTATTTATAAAAAAAATTACGTACATCCATCTATATATATATATATAGGACGTTTCACTCGACATTTCCATTTTTGGGGGGTCACATTTCTTGTTTTACCCATTTCAGAAACTTCCAGACGTTTTGGCATTTCGTGTAACTTAGAGGCAAGGGAATGAAATGAAAATGAAGGGAAATAGTGCCTACCATTATATTGGGCCAATAAAGTCATAAAATATTGCATGAAAGGAGCATGGGAAGGAGGAGGCAAGGGAATGAAATGAAAATGAAGGGGACTAGTGCCTACCAATATATTGGGCCAATGAAGTCATGATATATTGCATGAATGGAGGAGCTAATTTCCCACAATCAACTACTTCATGGAAAGGCATTTTAAAGGAAGAAAATAATAATTTGACACATTCGACTTTCATGGTTGAAAGAAGTGGTGTTTATACTTTAAATATTTAGTCATGTTAATTTTTCTTTCCCTAGCAAACTAACAATTAGTTCCGAGCAGATTTACGTCTACTAAATAAAAGAACCAGCTAAGGTATTAATCAAAATAAATTCAGCGAAAGCAAAGTTACCAATCTCAATGATGAAAATGACGAAACAAATTCTTTCCAATCTGAGTTCTTCATTAAGTTCTAAACTTACTATTGGAAATTGATTAAGGCAACATATTAATTCATCTTTTTCATACTTTGACATTATTTGTGACAATATATTATTCTTCTTTGTTTATGCTAATGTTCTTGTCATCAAATCAATGCCAAAAGAAAAACAGTGAAGATCACATGAAACACAAGATATAGGCTCTAAGCCAAGGCAAAACCCCTCTAAGGGCAAAACCCAAATGAACTCTTCTTATAGAATCAACTTCAAAGGAGACTTCCAAGACCAAACCCTAAACTAGGGCTCCCACCAAGAACCAAGCCAGCCAGTTAACCTTCAGAATAATGAAGCAAGATCCCTTTAAAAGAAGGCCCTTCTAGCCTTTTGTCCATGCCAAGACAACCTGCTCCACTTTCTGCAATTTAGACCTGAGGTAACCCTAGAAACCCTAGGGTACTCATACATGTGAACATCAGAAAGCTAATTTCAAACCTTCGCTCTCCTTTTAGGCTTCCTCCTTCTTCGCTTGCCTTCTCCCTTGTCTCTCTAGGAATTTCGCACTTCTTTCCAATTGCAGATTAAACCCAAACTTGTATGCTTGATGTGTGTCACAATGTAGGTCGAAGTCCTTCCTTATATAGCCCTCCAAGTGGCTCTTTAAGTCCACTCTAGGTTGACTTTAGTTGGCTGGCCGACTTGTTCTTGAGAGCCCTCTAGACACAAAAATAATTTTTCTTTTTCTTGATACAAGTGCCTGTAAGGGTCTTTTACAAAGTGACTGAATCTCGACTCAAGGAAAACCGTAGGAGCATTCAATGGATGCTTGACCTAGTGACAAATAACTTGAGCATGAAACCCATGCTTTACAAATGATTTTTCTTTTGATCTGTACATCATTTTCTTTATTCTTTTAATAGATACATAAGAATTACATCATGTCAAGAGTCAAATGACAATTATGAAGACCGAAACTAGTTACATTCTTCAACACTTACTTGGGCTCCCTTCTTGGGAAAATGGCCCAGCAAAGGAATTAAATGCAACACTAGATCTGATCCAGCTGATCAATCCCTCCTTGGCTGATCTGGGTCTCCTTGTTGCCCCTTCCTCAAACCCAACACACTTATAATACATGCTCCTCACTAAGATGCCTCTCTCAGTCTTGTGTTGTTGTTATGGTGTGTCTTCTCCTTCTCCCTAGACTTGCTTTTATAACTTTAATCCCTAACCCTAATCTCCAAAGTGATTGACTGTTGAAATTAGATCCTGCCTCACTTGAGATCAAGGGTTGAAATTAAAGCATAATCAATAAAGTAATTTACTTGAATTTTCCTAAGTTTACTTTAGCGTAATAAGCCAACACAACACTTATGTGCTTTTCTTAACTCTAACTTAGGCTAAGTTACAAAAACAACTTGTTCACACTAAAACAAGTATCTTAAGGAGATTGTGGGACACCTACACACTTAGGCATATGCAGAAGTACCTACCTGAGCTACAAACATCAACATTCTCTCTTGGCGAGGGAGGTACTTTTGTCACCTGGAACTGACTTTGATCCTATATCCACTGCCTTGGCTACTCCCTCTGAATTGGAAGCTTTCCTTGCCATCTGGTCTAGAAACATCCTCGAAATCTTTGTTGTCCTTGGCTTGGTTCCTAAAAGCCTCTTGGTCCCGAACATCCTGTAAGGTCATCTGATACAAAGTTTGACAAATTTGGTGGAATTTGTCGACTGCTTCTCCTGCTTTTCCCTCCGTAAACCTGAAGGCTGACTCCCTTTAAGCTGCTCAACCGTTAGAGCTTCCCACTCCTTGTTCTCTGTCACTAGTCTATTCCTCCTTGTGGTAAGTCTTTCTAGCACCCTCAACTTTCCAATTTATAGATATGCAAAGATCTTTCCTTGTGGATCCGTCTCGGTTCTTTGAGATGACCACTCTAAATCTACTGTCATACCCTCTACTAGTACAGTCTCCCTCTCTCCCTTGAGGCTGACCTCTACTAGTCTTGCTGGCAAACCTTGTTAATACTGCCCTTTGTACCATGCTTTGTCGACTACTATCGATGCATGCCTGTCACAACAGATCCCTTCCCTAGTGACTTCTGTTGGCCATTGTATCTTTGCAGTTACTCGATCATGCCAAGCGTGACACTCTGCATGTGGCATGATCCTCCACCTTGCTCTGTGCTACTACCTACATCGAACCCTGTTGCTCCCTCTACGATTAGCCTATCCATAGCGTGACTGCACTTTGCATTGTGCGTCCCTTTCTTAATGGCTCCTCGCTCACGGCCTCGACACGCCCTGCATATATTTCTCATGTTGTGTCTGCCTTCACACAACCACCACTAACAATCCTGTCACCTATGACACCAATGTCGTGGCCTTGTATGGTTCTTCTTCTTCCCCGAAGGACACCCCACCATAGCTTGACGAGACTAACCTTCACTTATAGCGTCAACTACTCTTAGTTCTAGTAGTTGGCCTAGAACTCGTGCACCCTACACATTCTTGTTGGAACCTTGGCGGATTTTGTCTGGTGGCTAACCCACTGCAATGAGTTGCATCCTAGCGTTTTGTCACCGGTGGTGTCTTGCCTCTTGTTAGACCCACGACCTTCACCACTCATGTGATGACCACTGGCTATAGTGGCAAGCTGAACTTGATAACTCTAACCCTCCACAAGTTACGGTGGCCCATGTCGTTGATTCGTTGTTCCTACTTGCGACCAACCACTTGATCACTCACAGCCCCTGTAACCTTATCCACAAGCATGACTGCCCATGTTACTTGTTGGTTGGGAGCTCCTTGCCAACTTACTTCTGTGATTGTCAATGGTTATAGCTAACAGCTACTAGCAATTATTTCTGTGTGGCTTGTTGGCCCTCATTGGATTTGCACTACGACCTCTTGCCACAATACCGAGCCAACCCTGTCGTGTTATGCTGACTCAATTTTTGTTGGTTTGTTCCAACAACTTCTCTTTCAAGCCCTCGTCAACTGGCACCTTTGCTTACAGTTGTGTGTCGACTCCTCCCCTTGCAACCTTGACAACCTTCCGCAGCCTCGCGTCCTCCCATGACATCATCCAGTCTCCTCCTAAACCTCGTGCTGTCCTTTCCTTCACTCATTTGATTCAACGGTTGTGTATGATTCTGGCGGTGGCTCCCTTTCGTTGTTCCTTGACTTCACTCGTGGTTTGTTGGCTCTATTCAGCGACTTGCTTTTGCACCAAATCTTTGCGTTTGACTCTGCCACAACATGCCCCTGTTGTTGGCTCACCCAATGCTATCTTGTCTAGTTGGTCGACCTTTGTCCCTTGTGCGTGTGCTCACCTGCTATGGGCCTGCGGCTAGTTGGCCGCTGGGCGGTTGTCGACTGCCAACCGTTAGGCCTTCTCGCGTGTTGTTTTGGTGGCCGTTGTTCGACAACCTTGTCAACCACCACCACAAATTAAAAAAAAATTAGAAAGAAAATTCTTTATTTTTTTAAAATCGTCCCTTGAAATCTTTTTGGTCTTGTGACCAAGAAAGATACACTTTAATCATGTAACCATTCAGCCAATTTACTTTGGCCTCCTTAAAAAGAAATTTTTGCTTGTATGATCATAGTTAAACTTGGCCCCAGTGATCCAGTATGAACCTGACACTTGTGATTCAGAGATCAACATTCTTTAGACTTTACGCTCTAATACCATGTTAATTTTTCATACCCTAGCAAACGAGTGATTAGTTTTGAGCATGTTTATGTACTGAATAAAAACACTAGCTAAGGTATTAACCAAAATAGATTAAGCAAAAGCAAAATGTACCAATCTCAATCATGAAAATGACACAACAAATTTTGTCCAATTCGAATTCTTCATTATGTTCTGAACTTACTTGGGCTCCCTTCTTGGGAAAATGGCCCAAATAAGGAATTACATACAACACTGACTTGATCAAGTTGATCAAGCTCTTCTTGGTTGATTTGGATCTCCTTGTTGCCCCTTCTTCGGACTGAACACACTTAGAGTATCACACTCCTTACTGAGATGCCTCTTTTAGTCTTGTTGTATGGTGTGGCTTCTCCTTCTTCCTAGCTTTGCTTTTATAACTTAACATTGATCCAATCCAGTTGTGGGGTCATGGAAGGGGGTTGGAGCTTTGCGGTGTGCATTGGTCAAGGGCAATGCTGCACGAAGTGGGGACATTTTTTGGAAGTGAAGCATTAGAGGCATCATTTTCCAAAAATCTAGGAAGTGAAGCGTCTCGGAAGCATCTATTATATATATTATATAGACATATAATCGCATTTATATTCAAACAAAACATACAAAATACCAAATTAGTTGTAGAAGATATAAAAACATGCGTAATTGTACATAAATCAAGATAGATATGTCATTCATTGTACATCAATGATTAAATATTTGAGCATTAGCCATCTTGAATCTAGATTTCTCTCCTCTTGTCTAGCCGTTGCCTCTACTTTGATTCTCTAGGGATATTAGTCAACATCGCCCCATTTTGATCAATGGACCTAATTCAAGCCTTATAATATGGTAGAGAAAGCTTAATATGCCTGATCAATGATTTTGACTTGAGTGAAGGGTACATTTTTGCTAAGGCCATGACAAAGGAGTTGAACAATCAACACCACCAACACTAGAGTACATATAGGGCTTGGTGTTCTTGATTAAACGACAATCACATACCCTCATACATGATATAATCTAATGAAATGCCATAATCCCATTGATCTTGAAACCCTGAAAACTGTTAATTCTGCTAAATTTTGAATGAGATATAAAATTCTATTTTCTCCATATGAAGTTTGATGAGGTTGGAAGCACTCTCAAACATCTTGAGTCATTTCATGGTAATGTTAAAAATTTAATTAAAAGGATGTAAATGAAAGATAAATGAGAATGTCACTCTTACTTTAAGCTTTTAACATTACCATTAGGGAGCATCTAGGAAGCATCTAGAGAGCATCAAACATCTTTTCCCTAACTCACCCTCAACTCACCTAAACCCCACCTAAACCCAAGTCAAGTCCAAAAAAGAAAAACAAGTCCGCGGAACCGTCCACATCTCTTAGAGTTGGTTGTGATCTGTGGCGAAACCGCATGGAATTCGTGTCACAACCATGCGAGATCCGTGTTGGAACTGCGGATTGGGCCGACGAGACTGCACATGGAACCTTCACTGTTCCTTTTTCTCAAAATTGTGGTTCTGCCAGAGGATTGGTAGCGGATTTGTCTAAGGCACAAATTTGTCTCCTGATCCGGGGTGGAGGGGATGGATCTTGCAACATTGGTTGGGGGTTCAAAGTGAGGGTTTTCACTTGGGGTCGAACGAATATCGTAATTGCCAGAATTCTTTAGATATTGGTGGGACTGTGGGTGAAGGTAGACATTTAGATAGTGCACTATTTTCTCCCTATACATGCTAGCGGTTAATGAAAATTATAGGGTCAACGACGGTGGAAAAATGGTAGATCAGGTGGATTATTCGTTTGGTCACAGTGACTATGCTCCCATTTGGACACAAATGCCACCTCAATCTCTTGTTTTGGAGGGTAGGGGGACATTTAGCTCTTCGGATCTTGGGAATTAATGCTTCTCTTCAGCCTTAGGAGTCAGTAAGGCTGGTTACCTTTGTTGTCTCCCTTGTAGCCTTCTCGTTTGACTAGAGTAAGGGGCCATCGTCGATGTTGGGGTCACAATTTTTTCTAGGGTTTAGTGTATTATAGTCGGTGACATGCGCAAATTTGTTCACTAGCATTCTAGATGCCCAGTTTGGGGGTACCCTTTCAATGGATTTCCAAGGATTTGAGCAGGTCCTCAATGAGGCGGCGGAGGGTGGCTTCAAGTTTCCGCAATTAGGATTTTCCTTTTAGGGTAATGTTGGAGAAGGGTTTGGCTATGGTGGAGTACAAAGGATTGAAGCGAAGCTGTTTGAAGGCTATTCTCAAGGGAAGGGTTTCATCTAGTAGATCCATCTAACTATGTGATTGCTTCGGAGAAGGAAGATGGTAGGTTTGTGGATCAAGATGGGGGGCCTGTTCAATAGGTGAAAGCTCTAAAAGCTCAGGCAAGCCCAGAGAAACATTGGCTCTAGAGGAAAAGGAAAAAAGGAAAGTGTGCTAGAGTAAAAAACAAAGACCAAAATTTGGTGCTTGGGGAAGAAGTTTAGTTAGGGGAATTTTTGGGGACATTTGAGAGGGTGGTGCTGGTTCGAGCTAGAGGTAGACAAGTTTCGGTTGAGCTCCTGGGGAATGGACTAAAAAGTAATGGGGGAAGGATATTAATGACCTTCCGAATGTTAGTACTCTTACGCGAGGATGGTTCATGTTCAAATTTGATTTTGTGGAAGTGGCCAGTTGGGTTCTCAACAAAACATGTTGTATAGATTCCTCATTGATTCTAATGAAAAGATGGAACCCTCTTTTCGATGTTGGCAGAGAAAAATTGGGTTATGCCCCTGTGTGGGTAAGGTTTCCTGGGCTGCCTCCTTAGCTTTGGTCTTTGGACGTCTTCAGGATTATTGGAAATAAATTAGGATATTTCTTGGACACTGATAGGTAATATGAAATCAGTGGAAGAATGGCCATAGCAAGGATCTTGGTTAACCTAAACTCGTGTGAAGGGTTATTTGTAGAACCGAATATCGCATATCGAGGTTTCTCTCAAAGACAGATCTTGTATTACAAAGGAATCCCCTTCAAATGTTGCATATGTCACAAACAAGGTCATATTCTTAAGGGTTACTCTCTTCCTTTTTCGGGGAAGAAAGGCCGAAAGGACCATGTTGATGTGAGGGGATCTGGGATTGTTCTACAAGTTCTACAATAGGATGAGCCAGACCCTATAAAATTGGACGAGGAAGTAAATTCAAGGGGTGACGGGGAGACATTTTCTGGACAAGTCAACACTTAGGAGGGTGACCCATCCTCCTTAGGACTCTCTTCTCTGGGTACTAGCTCTTCTCCCCTTCCTGTTTCAAATCTGATTAGCCCTTTTTGTTCTCTTGCAATGAAGTAAGGTCATTTATCTCAGCCTCTTTCTTTATCTAGTAATGGCCCCTCCTAGGTATTTTTCGTTGAATTTCTACGATAAACACAGTAGAAACCACTTTTATTATCTGATAATCACTTCTAATGATCTTTAATTAATACTTCTTATGCCACTAATATCATTAAGCAATTATACAAAGAAAATCTCAATAGTAAAGCAACAAAAACATTAGAAACAATAAAGATAATAAAGAGACAATCATGCACAATAGAGACAACAAATTTTCCCTGGGAAACCCAAACATGGGAGAAAACCCAAAAACTCTTCTTTTAGGAGAAATTCTTCAGCAAGGTTTACAACAAAATGTCTAGAAATATATGCCAAAAACCAAGTCCAAACTTTAGCCATTTCATCCTTTTTTTGCTCCCACGCTTGTCTTCTATATAAGAGAGATGATGAGTGAGTGAGACAAATGAAGTGTCACATCATGTGTATCTGTACAAGTTGAATGGGTGCATTTACTCCAAGGTACACACCCTTTCATTGTGGAGCTGACTTGTTCCTTTTGAGCCTACATGAAACCCAAAAATAAAATTTATTTTATTTTAATTTCCATAATTTTTCTAGGCTGATTTAGGAGGTCTCTTGGCATGCGGAATACCTCCGGATGCTACACAAAAATCAACAATTTTGGGCAATGTCTCCTATCCTATACCTGATGCTCCTTGTTGTTTGCCCCCGATACTTACCCCATCAAGGGATTTGGCGACAACCTCTGAGTCATTCTCCCGATATAACCTTCGATCCAATCGTAGGAAGAGAGACTAGCATTAGACTAGTTCAATTTGAACTCATTGCTATTATTTTCCTTAAAGAAACTTTGTGGAATGAGGATTTGATTGTTAAGGCGTTGGAATTTCTGTTTCCAGGATGGAGTTCTGTGGCATCCGACGCAAAAGAGAGATCGGGGGGGTTTGGTTGTTGGGTTTAATCAGAATTAGATTGGGTCTTGGGAGTTGATATTTTTTCTTTTGAATTGAGGAAGGAGTTAAAAGTTGTTAATATCTATGGGCCTTGCCAGGATAGGAATAATTTCTGGGAAAGGCTAATGACTCGTTCCTATATGAGGGTTGATAATTTAGTGGTAGAGGGGACTTGAATTTCTCTCTTGGGGCCTTTGAAATATGGGGCCCTCATGCTCATATAGACTCCCTGTCTAACTATTTCAATCATCTTTGGGAGGAACACCAATTGTGTGATGTGGATTTGATCAAGTATAAATCCATGTAGAGAAATAGGTCAATCAGTGAAGCAATGATAGTTAGGAGGATTGATCGGTTCCTTATGATGGACTCTTTATTGGAAAGGATACCACTATTTTGTCAGTGCGCCAGGGTGGGGGGTGAATCTGACCACCATCCTATTTTTCTTGAAGTGAAAGGGGGATTTAACAAACTGAGGAGCCCTTTCGAATTCAATGCAACTTGGTTATATGATGAATCTTTCCGTAGTTTGGTTGGTGAACTATGGATACCTTACAGCCTAGAGAGGGATGGGCCTATAGCGGTTCAATTTGCTGAAAATATCAAAAGGGTGAAAAAGGCTACGGTTGAGTGGTCTTCCCTTAAAAGACAAAGGGGGAAGGAAGATCTTAAAGTTGTGGAGAAAGAGCTAGGGCATCTGGAAGCTCCTAATGGGGGGGGGTGGGGGGCGGGGGGATATTCGGCAGAGGAATCAAAACAGAGGATCATTCATCTAGAGGCTACTGAAAACAAAATTTTGGTAGAAAAGGAGAAGACATGGAGGTAAAAGAACAAAGCAATATGGTTGAAAAGCGGAGATGAAAATCCAAAGTTCTTTCAGTAGTTCGCAAAAGGTCGTTGAGCTCACAATACTATATGGGCTTTGGATGATCTGGATGTTGGTAGAGCTACAACATTTGAAGATCTCGCAAGGATGGGCAAAAACCTCTTCAATAATCTTTACAAGGCTCCACCTGAAGTGACCATTGCTGAAGTTATTTCATTGGCTCAATCATTCCCTAGGTTCATGGGTGATGAAGACAATTGGTGCTTAATGAATCCTGTGTCCGAGGATGAATTACAAAATTTCCTCCATAGGTTTCATAAGGACAAATTCCCTAGACATGATGGTTTGTCATTTGAATTTTTCATTGGGATATGTGAATTGTTAGGGGGAGATCTCTTAAAGGTGGTTGAGGATTGCAAACAATCAGGTAGGATGGTTGATTCTTTTAACTCCACCTTTATTGCCCTCATCCCCAAGACTGATACTCCTCACTCCTTTGATGAATTTAGGCCCATATCTCTATGCAATTGGATTTATAAGGTCATAGCTAAGATCATAGTCAAAAGACTTACGTCGATTTTATCTAAAAATGTATCTAAGGAACGATTTGCATTTCTGGAAGGTTGACAGATTCATGAGGCTATTGGGGTTGCTCAAGAAGAGCTTCATAGTTTAAAATCCAAGAAATTTAAGGGCCTGGTGATTAAAATTTAAAATTGAACTGTCCAAAGCAACGACAGAGTCAATTGCATATACGTTAGATTGCTAATGACCAATATATGATTTGACGTCCCTTTTATTAACTAGGTTATGAGCTGCATAACCACTATATCATTTGCAGTGCTCATCAATGGATCAGCTTCAACTTTTTTCATGCACAATGAGGGTTGAGGCAAGGTTGTTCATTTTCTCCAATACTATTCTTACTGGTGGCTAAGGGCCTTAGCACACTGTTAGCTGAAGCAAAATGGAGGGGTGACTTAAAGGGTGCTATTGTAGCTGATGATTTAACAATTACACATATGTTCTTCGTGGATGATATTCTTTTATTATGTGATGGGTCCAGGCATGATTTAGCAACCATCAAAGAAACCTTATCACTCTTTGAGAAAGCTACAGGAATGCAGGTAAATCTTCAAAAATCTACTCTCTCCCTGCTCGGTCTATCTAGGGATGAGCTCATAAACGCTTATAATATCTTTCCTTTTCACTCTAACTTTCTTGATGAAGGATTAAGTATCTAGGGTTCCACTTGAAACCCAATGACTATAAAAAGGTTGATTGGATGTGGCTAACTGCAAAAATCGAAAAGAGATTAAAGGTATGGAGCTTTAGATTGTTGTCTACAGCTGGTAGATTGGTTCTCATAAAATCAGTCCTGGAAGCTATTCTAGTTTTTTGTATGGTCTTAACATGGATACCAAAAGGAGTTGTGAACTCTGTCTATAAGACATGATGTAGATTTTTATGGATGGGGTCAAGACTCAAAAGATGGTCGAGTATTCCCTTGGGTTAAATGGGACAAAATTTCATTGCCAAAGATGTGGAGTGGACGGGGTCTGAAGAACCTACACATGTTTGCTAAGGCACTGGTAGCAAAAGTCGGTTGGAGGTTGTTGTCCACTGATAGTTTGTGGACAGAGGTGGTATCCAGGAAGTATATCCGTCTCGTCTCTCTTGAAGACTGGATAAGGGTCCTGAACAAGCAGAGGCTAAATGTTTCAGTTATATGGAAAACAATCTTAGCATCTTTCTCAGTGGTTGAAGAAGGCTTGGCTTGGAAAGTTGGAAATGGTGAAAAGTTGAGGATTGGTATTGATCCCTGGGTGGGATGCAGAGAAAACTTTCGTTTACGTCAAGAGCTGATAGAATTCCTTAATATAAATGGAGGATTACCTTGAACCAAGTGGCTGATAATGATTGTTCTTCTTTTTCGGCATAGGGTTGGGCTGATGCAAACCAGCTAAATCTGTCTATTGAATTCACAGGACAATGGCAAACTTATACTGCTGCTCTCAATGTCTCCCATGTTTGCCTCAGAGATAGGGAAGATTCTTTGTGCTGTGTTCATTCTCCCTTGGGGGAATATTCGCCAAAAGCAGGTTATATGTATATCATTGATGACAGGAGACCATGAGAGTTAGCCTGGTGGTGGAGAAAATTCTGTAAGCTTTGCTGCCTAGCTAAAGCTAGATTGCTTCAGTGGTGTATACTGGAAAATAAGGTCCCTACTGGAGACAATCTAAAAAAGAGATGTGCGGCTGGGTCAAGCTGGTGTGCACTACGCAAAAATGCTGAGGAGACAGTAGATCACCTCTTTCTCTACCGTCCTTTCACCATGGGAGTATGGAACACTGTTTGAAATTGCTTGGGACTGGCTTCAATGTGTTAGGGTTCCTCTTACAATGATGCTTGGAAGCAATGGTGGGAACATGCAAATCCTAAAATGAACAGGAATTTACCGCTTGTTATCAGTTGGGGTATATGGATCTCCAGGAACAATGTTACCTTTCAAGATAAGTCCACCACTCCGATAGGGTGGCTGCACATGTCATGGCCACCTTTGCTTTACTATTTGATGCTGAGCTTGGACACCATCAGCCCATCATCACAGCTGAAGTTATTGACTGTTCTTATCGATGGGCTTACTTTGACGGACCTTTCTTCCTAGGGGAGAGTGTGGGGGGATGCTGTCTTATATCTTCGGAATAAGCATTTCTTCAAGCTTCAGATTGGGCTGGGTAGAGGCATAAATAACTATGCTGAGCTACTCAGCCTCAAGATTCTTCTCTGTTTTGCTATAGAAAAGGGACGTCGTCAGTTGCAGATTTTGGAGACTCAAAGATTGTTATAAATTGGTTTAATGAGATTACAATATGTCACATGCACACAAGGTACCCAATCCTTAAAAAGGTTTTGCAGTTGAAGATTGCTTTTGATCATATTTCATGTTGTCATATTTATAGGGAAAGGAACTCCAGTGCAGACACTCTCTCTAAGGCAGGCGCTGAGCAGAATCTGGGCAATTGGAAGATCCTGGAGCAGATAGATGATACCACCCGTGAAGACTACCACAGGCCTTTCATAGAGGGCCTACAGATGGACATATTATCAGACTGAATTTATATTTTTCATTTCTGTTCCCGGAGATAATATTCCCAAGCGATTGGGAGAATATTGTATGTATTTGCTATTTTATGTTGCAAGCATTTATTGCTGATAGACATTTCTTTTTGGACACAGAAAGGGCTCTTTAGAGGCCTGATCTTTTGATCTTTTTTGGATGGCTGTAACAATCCGTTTTTTAATGCACAATAGTGCATATTCAGAATGTAATTTTCTTATCTATTAATGAAAATTATGATTTTTTCCTTAAAAAAACTTAACATTGAGCCAAATTCGTAACCCTAATCTCCAAAGTGATTGACGGCCAAGATTGGATCTCGCCTCACTTGAGATCAAGAGTTGAGATTAAAACATAATCCCTAAGTAATTTATTTTACTTTTCCTAAGTTTACTTTAGCTCAACAAACCAACATAATACTTATTTGCTTTTTCTAAGTTTACTTTAGCTCAACAAGCCAGCATAATACTTATTTGTTTTTCCTAAGTTTAACTTAGGCGAAGTTACAAAAACAACTTGCTCATGCTAGAGCAAGTATCATAAGGAGATTGTGGGTGACTTTTGCATGCGTAGATACTTAGGCCTGTGCAAAAGTACCTGCCCAAGCTACAAACATCAAGAAGTTATATACTCAAGGTAAAAGGAACTAATTTGATACATTTCAATTTAAGTGTTTGCTGGAAATTATTGTGGAAACTAGCCTTGGAGAGCTAGGGGTACCACTCATGAAACAAATATGAAGGTGCTGTTACATTTGGCTGAATTATTAATCAAATCAACGACTAATTTCATGGATAAATGATAATAATACAGAAATAAAAGAACACAAAAGGCAAGAGAGGAAGATTCCTCACATTGATTTACACCTAAATAAATAGGCCTTCACATTAGCATGACATAAAGGGGTTACTACAACATGGCAATTGAAGAACACAAAAATAAACCTTACAAGAAAGTAGATGCAATACCTCACTTCTTCAATCAAGTCTTCAAGTTTCATACACAGTGGAGTGCAATATCAAGCTTCAACTCCAAACTCATATTTTCCTATTACTTCTTAATCACTCTTATTTGTGCTATCACTTCTTATTTTCCTATTGTGGAAACTAGCCTTGGAGAGTGAGGCGTACCACCTCATGAAACAATTATGAAGGTGCTGTTATATTTGGATCAAATCAACAACTAATTTCATGCATGAATGATAATAATACAGAAATAAAAGAACATGAAAGGCAAGAGGGAAAAATTCCTCACATTGATTTACACCTAAATAAATAGGCCTTCACATTAGCATGGCATCAAGGGGTTTCTAACACAACAATTGAAGAACATGAAAATAAACCTTACAAGAAAGTAGACACAATACTTCATTTCTTCAAGCTTGATATACCATGGAGCACAATATCAAGCTTCAACTCCAAAGTCCAAACTCCTATTTTCCTATCACTTCTTAATTGCGCTACATTCCAATTCACCCATCTACAAATGAATGGAGAGAAATATCCTTTATATAATGGTAGCTTCATCTTTCTTACAATAAAAAAACAATATTTCCCTCACTAACTCTATGACAAGTCAAAAAATAATAAAACATTGGAGTATTTAGGTTTATCCCCATCAATGTTGACTTGTCAACTATGATCTCTCTTCTCCATTCTCTCTAAGAGAGGTTGCTCCATCTAGAAATATTAACTAATATGCAAGATAAACCTTGAAGAGAAAGAGAGAGCACCACTAAAGATAAGGTTCTTGACCATGTCAAGAGGATAAGTTGTCCACTTCCAAGTATGCCTCTAAGATGCATGATTAAAAAATACATTAAAATTTAAAATATTCCTTGACATAGGGGAGTGTGCTCAAGGGTCCACTAAGAAAAAAGTCAAGTGCACACTCCAAGATGCATGAATAAAGAGAAATAAAATATTCCCCTTAGGTAAGTGCTTCTCAACTACCTTCTTAAAATAACAAGTGTGATCCATAAGGTGTAGGAACATGTGTGCAATAATAATCCTCCATGAAGAAGAAATCCTCCACAATTGTGGGGCTCAAGGTGGGTTGCTCCAACTCCCTAGGTAAGTATGCAATGGCACAAAATAGGTGGAGCACTTAAACTCTTCTTGCCTTAGGCTCTTTCTCCAATTTGTAACCTCGCCAACTTCAACATGTTTGACCATGCCAAACCTGTAAAATAGCAAGTGACCTCCTCCAAAGTGGACGTGCCATCATCATGTGTCATAAATACTCCACGAAACTCCTCAAAGGGGGATGAATTAAGGTTTTGACCATGTAAACCCTTTCAAGTTGCACATCTCATCAAAGATTGTGCATTTGTAATAAATGCTCCACACCCAAGTCACTGGATACGCTCCCCCCCCTGTGTCACGTGTTAGGGTCCTATAATAATAGGATTCATAATTTTGAATTGGTTATGATTAGTCTTGTAATATTGTACATACTTTTGCTTTCTGCAAAATGTTTTCCCATATTAAAAATAAAAAATGTCAAGAGGGTAAGTCCTAAAAGAAAAATCAAAGGACTAAAAGAAAAAGATTAAAAAAGAAAATAAAATATGAACCCCACCAAAAAGAGATTAAAAATAGATTCTGAAAGTGATGCAAATTCAAATGCCACTACGTTTTATTTTGCCTTGCAAAAATTAGATTGTGTGCAGCTTGTCAAAAATGCCACAATCCATGATGGTCAATTAGTTTAATCTTGATTCATTCATGCTTTAAATTTCATGCTGATAGATAGAGAAGAAAGATCTAGCTAAACTGTTTAATCTTGGCAGATCAATAGTTAGGTAGAGAATAATAATGAGCTCATCAGTTTAATCTGAGCCATTGGAAGTTATAAGATTAGAATTAGATAGTTTGCTTATTAAAGAAAAAGAAATAAGGGGTCAGCAAGCTTAAACGCACCCAATAAATGAAGAGAAAATGTTAGGATAAATAAAAGGACAGGTAAAAGAGGTTTTGGAATGCATAAGGTTGCTAGCTCAAATGCACCTTCATCATGCTTAATCCCGTGTTTCATGTGCAGGAGGAATTATCAAAGAAAAAGGACATTCACAAAAGTAATATATTACTTTGGGTATTTACCTTAAAAGTTCTATATAATTTTAGGGCTAAATACTAAAGCTCATACACTAATTTCCCTTCATTTCACTAAGCCCCTACATGTCAAATTTATTAATTTCCCTTCATTACCCCTTCATTTCTTTTCATACCCTAATATTTTTCCCCTTATTGATTCCAAAAGACTCTTCTCTCTTTATTTCCCCTTGTAAAAATATCCCTTCCCCTTCATTTTATCTTTTCCCTTGTTTTGTTTCATTTTCCCTTGTAAAACCACTAAAACCCCCTTATCCTAAGTTTGAAAAAAAGTTGAAATGTATCGGGCCCCATTGAAAAGCCCTTCCTGATACCCTTTTAACTCATCCCAAATGCTTTTCTAACACCCCCTCTCATATTCCCCAAACCCTTTATATTATCCTAACCTATAGTCCCGCTTTATATATTTCAACCTCCCATTATATTATATCCCCGATCCCTAAAAACCTTAACATATGGGTTATAACCCTCCGGCATATAACCCATGGTCCCCACTTCTATTTTAATACCCGCCGCATCATTTGTCCTCGGGCCTTGCCAATCAACACCCCGACTCATCCCTCGCAACTTCGCCACGTGATAACCCCTCGATCACCCACCTCTAGATCCAATGGCCCGCATCCCATATTGCACATTCCGAAATCCAATCTTTAAAATCTCAAAAGCACGCGAGATTCGCAGTTTTCCCCTTTCGCTTTTTTTCTACGTGGCAGCCCCAGTTATATCGCGTCCTCATAAAAAATACCACCTACCACTCAAAAGCAGTGCGATGAACCATAATACCGCCTCCTCGCGTAAGATGAAACCACCTACTGTTCAAACTTAACCCTGCGCCCAAAGGTTAACCACTGTTGGTTAAAAACCAAAAAGCCGCCCTTTCTATCCTTTTCACTGTCATTCTGTTGTAAAGAACCTCTACCGACTGATTCTAAAGCTCAGAAACTCTGCTCAATTGTTTTAACCCATTTACGATCAGAAGATGCTGCAGACTCTGATTTGAAGCAACATAGAGACCATTGAAGCCTCAAAAAGCCTCCGCTGCCCCCAGAGAACCTGTTTGCATACCAAATCTTCGTTTTCCAGGTATTCCTGAAAGTACCAGAAAGGCCCTGTACTTAAGATCTGCACTGTATTTATAATAGGTTAATCAATTGAACTAATTAAAATCCTTGCCAAACTAAAGAAAACCACTGTGCATCCAAAAAACCCTTTTCTGCAGACTGTATTCACCTTTCGCACTATTCCAGAGGTCCTAACCCTACTCCTTAAGCTAGATAGTGATTAATTCAATAAAATAAACAAAACTACGGCTTCCCAGAGCATTTTGAATGCAAAACCCCTGCAAACCCCTCACTTGGATATTGATCACCTCCCGTTGGCCGACAGAGATTTCCAGATAGACACAACCTCCCCTAGCCATCTATTAAAACTCCACTGCTGGAGTAAAGATAAATTCCTAAACTAGAATGTTGACATTCATCTATGGAAATCAAATTTACCCAAATACTTGTTCCCACAGGTATACCAGTTCCCTGAAATCATCCACCTATGCCAACTTTGCTATATCCCAAGTCAAAGAGCCACAGTATCTCCTAACCAACAAATCTTGTTCACAATCATTGCAGAGTCAATAAAGGAAATGTTGCAGATCCAGCCAAAGCCTAATGAAACCCCATTTTCTATTGAAAACCTACTTGATCTGTACTTAATTCTGGACCATCCCAAGAGATTTCAAAATTTTCAAACTTTCATCCTAGAAGAGGCTCATATTCCTACAGACAGTCCTCCATACTTTGCCACCATTTTCTTTGAGAGGGCCAGACAGATTGTAACCATGCTCTCTTGTATTCTAGGATATACCACTGATGAACATGTAGATGAGCTTATACTTGCTTTCCTTTCTATTTTTTGCCCAGGCAAGCCTCCAACTACAATTTTCAATTTTGCCCAGTTCTTAGCAGATAGAATCCATGTTCAATTGATTAGATTGCCAGATGAAAGAGTATTCAAATACTCTTTAGTATTGTTCCATACGTTCCTATATTTCCAATCAGACAGGTTTCCAGTTAACATCCAAAAGCTAGACACTAAGGGCAATCCTAGATCTATTATCTTTTGGACACCCTTAATCCAAAAATATTCCACTGTTTTCAGCTACAAGGAGTTCATTGATTCCTTTGTTCACCCAGTGGTTAATATGCTAAGCAGTAGCAATCAACCCAAGATTAGTGATGAGATAAAGAAAGTTTTACAGTTGTCCAAACGTAGTAGAATAGGAGACTGGTATTTATACCATAACCACACTGAAATCAGGTTGTATGGATGTCAGCTCACTCCCTATAAGCTGCCCAAAAATCTCCCCATGAGGATATTTGCATTAGGGTATATCAGGCAAATCATAAATTTAGATGATGTGAATTTTCTATCAGCAAGGAAGAAAACATAGTTTAAAATCAAAAACCAGCGTGGTCCTTTTATCTGCAATAATAGGGAAGCTGGAGAAGGAGCAGAAAAATGTTTACAGGAAATGAAGTTCAGTAATAGTTTCAAATGGCAGTATGATCCTTTAGGAGTCATAAAGAAACTAAGACTTAAGTTTAAATTGAGCCCTTTTATGCATGAGTCGAGGCCAGAGATTGAAAAATATGCCAACCAGTCAGAGTGGTTGGAAAACACCTTAATAGATATGGAGAAACAGATGGATACTAGTTCCATTCTGCATACTCCAGCCCTACAAGATAGAAATGCAAAAAGGACTAGAGAAGAAGGTTCTTGCTCAGACAAGGGTACAACAGATGACAGATTTGAAATTATGTACAGGAAGAAGCCCAAGCTAAATCCTGTAAATGAGCAAGAAGAGACAGTTGATACACTTGAGATCATTGGTATAGATACAATGGTTAAAGAGAATACAACTCCAATTGTTTAAGAGGAAACTCATCAGCCTTCAACCTCTAATACTCAAATTATTCAAAGCAGCATAGCATTGAAGTCTCATCATCAAGCAAACCAGTGGATAAAGAAAAAGCTATAAAGGAAAAGTATAAAGAAATCAAGTTGAGAAATGAAACATTGAAAGCTGAAACCTATGCCCAATATTTCAAATAAACTCCTAGTGATCAGAACAGATTACTTTCAGCTTTTGACCTTAAAACAGGGAAAATGCAGATGACCTTTTTGCAGCCCACAGTATAACTTCCTAAGTCATCAGCAGATTACAAAAAGACAAAATTTGAAGTTTTGGCCAAGAATGTTCATCCTATAGATCAAATTGAGTTTCATAAGCAAACAGGAGAAATGATATACTCAACAATGACCAACAAAGCTATGAGTGTACAAAAACTTCAAAATTCTCTAGAGAATATCACAACACAGTTTAAACTAGAGAGGGCATCCTCACAAGCAAAGGATAATAGAATTAAATCACTAGAAGAATTGGTTATTGAAATTGGATATAATCCAAATGACATCAAGGCAACATAAAAACTTATAAAAATTAAAAATGAAGACATTGCTGCATTGAAGAAGCAACTAAAATTGCCTCCTTCTGAACATCCACAAACCAAGGAAGTTCTAGAGAATCAAAGCCAAAAAGATGAGATGATTGACCTCATTCTTCAGTTAAATGCTCAATTAAAAGAGATGGAGAATGAGATGGATAAGTTAGTGCAGGAGAAACAGGCCAGCATGGAAGCAACTATTGTCACTGCTATTCCTACAGTTACTACAATAGTTCCTTCTAATTTGGCAGCTTCAGTGGCCACAACAGCTACAACACTTCCCACTGCATCAACAACTACATCAACAACAGGTTCAACAACAGTGATAGCTCATCCTAGTGATGAAGCAAGAAAACTGATCAAAGCCATGGAAGATATGTCCATCCAAACAAATGGAATAAATAGACTTAAAGAACAAATAAAAAGTCTAGAGGATGAAAAGAAACTGGCCCAAATCATGCACAAGAATGAGACACAGAATTCAAACAGATTGAATGAAAGGATACAAAAGTTAGAGAAAGAATTGACACTAAAAGAGCCACTAGCCCAAGCAAAACAATTTTTATGGGCCAATATCATTGACATAGTCAATGATATTTGGCCATCTATACAGGTGATATTTGAGCAGAATGATTTGGTCAAAGAGGCTGGTGAGGCAATTCAAAGGGTTAGAGCCGAACTTGGGAATAAGCCAGAAGAAGCCTTGAGAATAATCCAGTTCCTTAACTCAAAGAACAAGTATGAATTGTAGGAGCTTGGAATAGCTAACAGAATTGAAACCATACTAGAGGTAAGAAGGTAATCACCAAGAGGAACCTGTTGATATGGCTTGAGGAGAAGTGCCAAACAATGGAGCTAGCAATAGCCAGGTTTATGGTGAAATTTGATGCTTTGAGGTAGAAAGGTTTGCCTAATCCATTGGTGATTAATGACAAGGTGATGCCACATGAAGACTATGATAAGAAAATCAGAGAAGTGGCAAAAGAACAAGCCAACAATTCCTCCATGAAAGGGATTCCTACAGGAAAAATGCTTTATCAGACTTTTGAGAACCTCTTTTACCTCCAGGATGAGGTAAAACATCTCTTTATAAACAAGCCTACTTTTGCAAAATACGTAGAAACTGATGAAATCTACAGAAGAATGGTAAATATTAAATTACCAGATGCAGAGTCTTGGGAAAAGTTGAATGATTTACGATGACGATTAAAGTAAAACAGGTAAAAGAGCAATTAAGGTTAAAACAGAAACAGAGTAGTAACGGAGTTTAAAGATGAAAGAGTATCAGTGAAAGGCAGTATAAGAGACAGTCATTGAGAAAGCAAACAACAAGAGAGAAAAAGCAACATAATATCAAAGAAAAGCCAACAACAAACAATAAAAGAGGGACAACTTGCATCAGTTACATATCTGTCTCTATCTTCTTGCACGAAGATATTTCATTTTCCTTGAATAATTCCTAAATTAGTTTTAGGATATTTTGTAATAATTTCTGTATAAATACTTCACAACTCGAAGTATTGAGGGTGGATTGCTGAACATTTCTATAGTTATATTGATCTAAAAACCTAAGGGTTTATTGTAACATTTTCAAGTCAGTAGACTGGACTGAGAAATAAAGGCATTACATTACAGGATTCATGTGTTGGGCCACTTCAGTGAAGTAGCTTTCGTTTATTAAATTGTATTTTCTTAAGTATTTCACATACTTACATGTTTTCCAATTTGAATGGAATGTTACTACAAAATTTGTTTAAGTATACTCTGTCTTGAACAATTATTCATTTTGATTTTTTATTTTATTTTATTTTCTGATATCTAGAGTAGGCAATTCTTCATTGCTCCCTAGTCTCTATTGACCTCTTTCATTTCCCTCATTATCCAGTTTGAGGAATCCTTAATTGCTCGTTGACCCCGATTGAAAAACCACTTCACCATCCAGCCTAAAGGATCTGAATTTACTCAGCTACCTTGCCCTGTGAACACTATCTTTAGAACTTGATTCGGTCTTGTTTTCTTGACATTTGGATTCCATGGCCCAATGGTAAAAAGACATCTTTCTGTCCATCTAAATCAGTGATTCCACCACCAAATCAAATCAAAACCCAACCAAGCTTAAATAAATAGCCTAAAATCAATTAATCCAACAAAGTTAAATCATTAGGAGAGAGCCCTCTCTAAGCATTAGGAAGGCTAGATCCTGATCTCAAAAGAAGATTTGTGGTTACCTCTATTATTTCTTTAAACACAATGACAACCCTAGGGAAATTTTAGAGTATTAACATCATGAATCCATCGTGTTGGACATGATTCTCAGCTGACACGTTAGATCCGAACCTACTGCGTATCAGAGTTTTTGGATTCATGCCCACCAGGAATCCAATTCGCACCCATGAAGAATCACGATTTTCGGACACTTGTTTGTGAATAGAAACCCGTGGGCTTGATAAAAGCCGGAATTGGGCTGCATTTGCTCATTTGCAATTGTTGTTTGGTTGTTGTGGGAAGTGAACAACAAAGGAGATATGTGTGTTTTGGAGGTGATTCAAGCTACAGGTAAGTAGATCTCCCTTCCATTTTTTTCTAGTTTTGCTACAACATTATGCCTGTCCATTTTGTTTATATTTTTTCTTCAATTTTACAGCAATCATGGCTCAATCAATGGCAACAAGGAAGGGGCAAAAAAAGGGGAGGAATATCCCCATTGGTAATGCCCCCCTCTTCCAATTTCATTAAGGTTTGCTAGTGTTCCATCTGTTGGAAGTGGGGCTGCAACAATAGCCTCAAATGTTGAGAGAAACATCAATGTAGCAAGACAATAGGCTCAAGAAAGTAAATATTCCTTGTGGAAGTATGTTACAAGAGATCAAGGGCCAAGCGACAAGTTAAAGGGAGGAGGCAATGTTCTTTGGAAATGCAACTTTTGCAACACTCAATTTAAGAGCACCTATTTCTATGTGAAAGCACGTTTGTTGGGCATACCATCTTGTGGAATTGGAGCATGTTTAGGAATGACTGCATTTAAGAGGAAATAATTAGAAAGGGAGGCCAATGTTGGTGTGGCAATGGTGGCTGCATCATCTAAGAAAAACAAGGATGAGAATCCCCTTCCATTCTTGAGGAAAAGCAATTATACGTTTGGGAGTTTCGGTGGGGGTGCAAGTCAAGCAAAAAAAATGAGGTTACTTGGTCCAAGGGACAAGTTATTTCAGCGAGAGAGGTGCAAAGGGATTTTTATCACCATTGCCTTCTTTTTCTCTCTCAACTTCATATCATTTAATGTTGTACGATCACCATTATTTATTGAGATGTGCCAAACTCTAACTCAAGGGGCTCCATCGGGGTATGTGCCTCCTAGGTCAGAGAGGCTAAGAACTACATTATTGACTAAGGAAAAGAAGGAGGTGGATAAAATGCTTGAGCCTATTAAATTAGCATGGCCAACATCTAGGGTTAGTATTGTATTTGATGGATGGACAAATGCAACATGCCATCCACTCATCAACTTCATGGTGTCTTCCTTGAATAGACCAATTTTCTTGAAAGCAGTGGATGCTCTTGGAAAATACAAGGATGCACAATATATGGGTGAGTTCATTAAATTTATTGAAGATCCAGGTATTGATTCGTGTGTGCAAATCATTACAGACAATGCACCTATTTGCAAAGCTGCTAATATGATTGTGGAAGCTGAATATCCACAAGTATTTTGGACACCTTGCATTGTCCATTCCTTGAATTTAGCACTTAAATCTATTACTTCTAATGTGCCTTGGATTGGAAATCTTATTGAGGATGCACGACATATCTCCAACTTTGTACAAAATCATACCAATGCCCTCACAATCTACGAAGAGTACACACATCTATCATTGTTAAAGATTACAAATACACGATTTTTCTCTATATTCATCTTGTTGAAGAGGTT
This sequence comes from Pinus taeda, assembly GCA_000404065.3. NCBI lineage: Eukaryota > Viridiplantae > Streptophyta > Pinopsida > Pinales > Pinaceae > Pinus > Pinus taeda. The sequence continues at coordinate 60,771 of APFE030086746.1, forward strand.
GAGGGAGGTTAAGACCGCTGTTAGGGCCATGGTTATTTCAATTTTTTTGTCTTTTTCGAGAAAGACAAATCAAGGAGCCTAAAAAAAGAGTCAAGGACACAGTGTTAGATGATGCTTCTGTTGAAGTTTCTAAGTTTACTTAGTTAGAAACCCTTCATGCACCTTTTCTGATTTATTCCTACCTACTTGTTTTTTTCCTTAACAAGTTATTTACAAGGTAAATACTAAAAATAAACACCAGTGCATGCTCAAAATATTACAGATCAACAACTAAAAGAAATAAGAACAAACACACCACATGACATCATTATTTTCGGACCAATGTCCCCAGAAAAACCCAATATGGGAAAACTGGTACAGCTATCTGAGGGTTTTCTTATTAAGCAATATCAAAGTACAATTTGGGTGCCAAAACTGGCCTACCCAACAAAGAATTTCCTTAGCAGTAGTACCTCTCTGTTTCAGACAAATCTACTGGCTGAAACCCCAGATAATTCTTTTGGCAGCTACTCAACACCAATCTGCCCCTGAAACCCCAACGTCTGCCCAATTTGGACTCCGTCAGCCTCTCCTAGCCCGAAGCTAGCCTTGCGTTAGCCTCAGGAGGCCCTGTGTCAGCTCTCTGAGCCTCTGCGTTAGCTACGTTGGCCTCTCTGGTGCTCTGCGCAGCACTTAGCTGCCTCTGCGTCGCCCTGTGTGAGCACTGGCTACTCCTGTGTCTCTCTCTATGGCTGCTCTATTGCTATCCTGACACTATCTCTGCCTCTTTGTCTCTTTGTAATCAATGCCCCTTAGCTGCTCTCCCGATCACTGATTCTACCTCTCTTAGCAAACCCTGCTCTAGAGAATAGAATGACTGATCACTCTGGTGTATTCTCCAAGTGACCCTCAAGCCTCCTCTTATACTTTTCCTGTTGACATATCAACGGCCGAGATTAAGTCCCTAATCAACGGCTAAGATTAGATCTGGCTTGATCCATGTCTTTTAGACCAGTCTAACACAGATTCATAGTAATACACATTAATATTTTATTTTCCCTAAGTTTAGACTTAGGGACTCCATTAAAAATATTAATTATTTTAATATCTCCTGATCTGTTTAGAATCTGCTCAAACCCTTTTATGAGTATTGGAGATCTCATGTGCCCCAACCTCTCCACCAAATTTTGTGGCTAGAGCACATTTGAGGCTACCCCAAATCAACACTCCCTCTTAGCGAGGACTGTGCTCTAGCAATACTGCGCACTGAGTAGTGAGTACTACTATGATCATCCAACATTGGTACCTGTGTTGATGCTAGGCCTTCCTGCCCAACATCCTCTGCACTGTTGCCTCTTGTACTGCTGCCCATGGTTCTGCCATTGCCACTGCTGATCTGTACGACAGCTCCCTCTGCATCCGTGCTGCTACTGGTCCTTTCTCCCAGCACTGCATCCGCACTGCACCTCTTCTCATCATGTTGCATCGTGCCGCCCACTGCTACATTGCAACTCAGTTACTGAAAAGTAAGTAATTGATCTCCCAATTAACCTCCCTGTTGGGCTAGAGACATCCACTAATTCTGAAGCTCCCTCTGCTGCTGATAAGTGCTCCCCAATGTTGCATTAATCGTTATCTGGATATTATCGGCGAGGGGAAAAAATCGGAAAAAACCATAAAAATCAGGAAAAAAATCAGTAAAAATAGGGAAAAAATCGTAATATAAAAAAATATTCATTTTTTCAATTTTTTTAATATCTAAAGCATCTACAACATAAAATAAATACATTGACACATAAATATGATAAAAGAACTAATATATAAGATGTGTAATATCATTTCTAATGTTACATCACACATAACAGTGAATCATGTCCTGAATAGTAAGTCTTGACTCCTGAGTCCCAAGTCAACCTCAAAATATCAACAAAAAATATAATAATATATCTCATATCATGAGTCATAATGTCATAATGTCATATACAATGAAATGAACCAAATAACTAAAGTCTAATACTATTGATTTCCTCTGCCCCTCTAGATGTAGATGTCAGTGGAGTTGGCAATGGACTCTACTGTGCTCTAGAAGCTGAAGAACCAAGAGCTACAGGAGGTAGACCACGTCCTTTGCTGGTGACAGGGGTAGTTTGGGTAGGTTGTGTCACCTTCTCCTCCTCATAATTAATTAATTAATTTATTTTTTCCGCGATTTTTTCCAAAAAATCGCCGAAAAAAAATTGTTGTGTTTATCGGGCGATAATATCGCCGGTTTTAAAAAACCGCGAGTTTACGATGAAATCGCGAGTAGTGCAACAGTGGTGCTCCCTCTCTGACCTCTGCGCTGTTGCAACAACTCCCTGCATCTCGCACCATTGCACACCTCTTTGTGCCATCCTGCACTGGTGCAACACTCCTGTGCATCTCGCACTGCTGCAGCTTGCTAGCCTCATGCTGTCTTGGGACTCCTGCACTGTAGCTCTCTCTGCCGCTCCATCCGCATTCGTCTCTACCCACCCAGCCAGTCCTGCTACTCCTCGTCGGGGCTCTCGTAGCAAGGTCTAATCCACGAGGCTGGGTACCTCGAGGATCTTGCCCCTTATCGCTTGTAGTCCATCTGACTACAACTCAATGTACCCCCACTTTCGCTCAAGTGGCGTGTGTGCACTCATGGCACAGTCATCGTCTCTCAAAACTTCCTTCTCTGCCCATGTTGGCGCTACCTTAGTCTCGGAAGACTCTCCCTTACTCTTCTTCCTTGGACACTGGGTCGCATAATGACCTAGCTCTCCATAGTGGAAGCACTTGATCTTGGAGAGATCTTTCTTCTTTCGCTTCTCCTGCTTTCCCTCAGATGCAAGGGTCACATCCTCCTCCTCCTGCTGGACCTTGATCCCTTTGCTGCTACTACCTGTCTTCGATTGCCGTCTGATCTCTTCGTGGCGAAGAGCTGCCCACATCTCGCCCAAGTTGGGAGAGTCCCTCTGCCCAGGATACTCTGGACAAATACTTCCCAATCTTCTGAGACAACATTCAGGGATGTCCTCACCATAAGCTCTTGATCCGATGTCGCTCTTATAGCAGTCAATTGGTCTCGGATCTCATTTAATCCTCCGAGGAAGGTGTCAATTGATTGACCCTTCTTCATCTTATATGACCTCATCTGGTTCTCGAGCACCATTCTTCTCTGCACAAAAGTATGCTGGTACAACTTCTTGAGAGCCTCCCACATCTCAAATGCCGTTTCCTTCTCGGCTATATGTGGTACCACATGATCCTTGACCTCGTTAAGGATAATGCACTTGGCCCTCGCCATCGCCTCCTCATACTTGCCATTATCATTGGGGTTGACTGGGACAACTATTACCTTCAAGGCAAAGTTCTTGACACGATTCCTGTCAAGCATTGATAAGATTCTGGCCTTTTAGACTGCAAAGTATGATGCTCCGTCCAATCTATCTTGGTCTCTTACCCCGTGTAGTGCCATGATGCTCTTCTACTTTCCTCCTGGAAGTTCTCTGTTCGACTCCTCTGAGTCTCTACTTCCCATCTGGAAGTTCTCTTCTGAACTCCCTCTGAGTCCTGATTTCCCTCCTTGAAATCCTTCTGCCACTTGTCGAGATGCCCTCTACTTTGATTGACTTGTGCAGCTGCACTTTTGATTCGGGTTCCTTAGCTAGAAACACTCCGTAACAACTCCTCTGGCCCTGCTTTGTCAGGTACTGTTTTGACTACAGTGCCTCACCAACTCCACTTTGCAATATTCCTGCAGCCTTCTAGACCCCAGCAACTGCCTCTCTATGAACTGCATCAGCCCCCCTCTGCCTCACGTTGGCTCTGCGTCACCTCGGTTGGGTCTTGCGTCAGCCCTGGGATGTCCTGTGTCAGCCCTCTGGCCCTCTGTGTCAGCGACACTGCCCTCTCTGAGGCTCTGCGCAGTTCTGGACTTCTTCTGCGTGGCTTTGGTTGGCTCTACATCACTCTTCCTTGGCTTCTGCGCTGCTAGAAACAACTTCTGTCACCTCGGGACATCTGTTTTCTACTGCTATTGCTCTGTTCGGCTGATGTATTTTAGTCCTCCTGTGATTTGCAATCATGCTCTGATACCATGTTGAAGTTTCTAAGTTTAGTTAGGTAGAAACTCTTCATGCACCTTTTCTAATTTATTCCTACCTACTTGTTATTTTTCCTTAACAAGTTATTTACAAGATAAATACTGAAAATAAACACCAGTGCATGCTCAACATATCACAGATCAACAACTAAAAGAAACAAGAACAAACACACCACATGACACCATTATTTTTGGACCAATGTCCCCGGTAAAACCCAATGTGGGAAAATTGGTGCAGCTATCTGAGGATTTTCTTATTAAGCAATATCAGAGTACAATTTGGGTGCCGAAATTTGCCTACCCAACAAAGAATTTCCTTAGCAGTAGTACCTCTCTGTTTCAGACAGATCTACTGGTTGAAACACCATATAATTCTTTTAGCAGCTACTCAGCACCAATCTGCCCTTGAAACCCTAGAGTCTGCCCAATCTGGATTGTGTCAGCCTCTCCTAGCCTAGCGCTGGCCCTGTGTTAGCCTTGCTGTCGCACAAATTGTCACGACAACGCTCAGATCAGGGCTGTCACCCTGATCCCCGATCTCTCCGTTTAAGCCGTCTCCCGAGGCTAGGGGGGTAGACCCTATGGGACGAAGGAAGACCAACTGTGGACTAGTTGGGTTAGGAGACACAACAAGGCGATACTAGTACTTGATTGATTTTAGAAATTAATGTACCAGTGCCTTATGGAGTTAATGATTAAATGATTATTTATTAAATGTTGCAGAAATATAAACCATGTAAAACAATCATTTATCATCAAATAACCCAAGCAAAGATGAATTTTGCCAAATGTGAGATAATCAATAAATGCACAATGCCTTAACAATATTCCAACAATTAAACTTATAAAGGTTGAATACATTAAACCACGAAATTTAAATGCTAACCAGCTATCACTTTTATATAGCTAATATTCAAATGAGCATTTGAGCACGTTTAACCACATCAAAAATGATAAGTATTAATCCCATATCAAAATTTTAGCCTCAGCGGAAAAGATATATTGCAAACATGACAAATCCTTGAGCCAAGACTGATTCTGACAAAATATTTTCAAATTTTTTTGTATTTTTATATTTTCAAATAAAACAAAACTAAGCTAAGCAAAAACTAAAGTCTAAATAAATGAAACTTAAATTTAAATAAAAATCTAAACTATAGAACAAAATAAAAAGTCTAAAGATTACTTTTTTATGTTTTTGAGAATTTTTATTTTTATTTTTTTGTTATGTTATTTTTAAAAGTAAAAAATTAAACAAAACTAAATAAATCTAAAACTAAAAACTAAAATTTAAAATCTAAAAAAAACATTAAAAAAAAACTCTTTGTTGCCTTTTATGATTTTTTTTTGAGCCGGGGATAGAGTTTTTCTGTCCCTGGCATTTCAACAACATTCATCTTCTCATTTCTCATCATTCTTTCATCTTTCTCATCTCTCATTTGAGCTGGCAGATTCAACATTTTTTGGCATCATTTGGATCTTTTCATTACCTTATCTTTTGTCATATCAACAACTTCTCTTTAGTTCATTTCTTGTTTGGGTGGCGACTCCATTTCTTTTATTTTTCCAAGGCAAGAAGCCTCCCTCATATCAGCTTGTTTGTTGCTTTTTGGATCCTAGAATTAGATTCATTGTTCAAGTGGCGACTCCACTCCTTTCATCTATTGATTTTCTTGATCAGAGATTTCATTCTATCATCCATTTGGTCCCTCGTTATTCATCATGATTATTCGTTTAAACGATGTCATTTTACTGATGATCTCCATGAGTTTCCAGAAGAGGCCATTTCTAAATTACTTTTGTTCTCAAGTGGTGATTCAGTCGCTGTGAGAAAGCATTTAAACAAGTTTACCTGTATAATGATCATATATTGTAGAGTTCATCAATATAATCATGAAGATGTCAAAATGCGTTTATTTGTCTGTTCTTTAGAGGGTGATGCTTTGAATTGGTTTAAAAATTGTCCTGAAGATTCTTTCACTTCTTTACAAGACATTGTCGATGCTTTTAAAGATAGATATGGTGATCCAGATAACTCTTCTTATGCCCCTAAAATTGTGCAACAGAATGAAAGCAATCTTATAAAAGGTCCAGCTGTCGATGAAAAATTTCAAGACAATGCTTCATATCAGAATGTGCCATCCACCTGTACCGTTGCAGATCAAATCCATGATAGTGGAAAACCAGGGACAAATTATAAAATCAGTGTCGACAATGAAAAGGAAGATCAGAAGCAAATTATACAAGAACTAATGCGGCTGGTAAAAAATATGGAGATCAATCAAACTAATTATGCCAATGATGTGAGAACTTTATGCACCCACCTGGAAAAATGTAATAAGGAGATGGAGATCATGCAAAATCAGCATGCTAAGGAAATTGAGGCCATGAAGACTAATCATGACACAGAAATTAGTTTTATGTAAAGCAAGTTATCAGGCTTAGAGGAAAATATGATGACCATGAAAGCTAATCATGATAGGGAAATTAATTCTATGCAAAATAAATTATTGACCATGGAAGAAGACCATGCCAGGGAAATCAGTGCTATGAAGGTTGAACACTCTAGTCAGATGGATGCCATTGCAAAACAGGTTCAAAAATTTCAACAGCTGTCAGAGGATGAAAGAAATCAGGGAACGTCAATAGATCAAGAGCCTCCTTATCTGTTACAACAAGCTCCATCTTATTATGAGGTCCTTTGTTCCATTGAAAAGTGGATAATTGAAGGTGACCTGGATAAAAGGGAAATTAATAATCAGATTGATGCTCACACGGTTAATCCACCGGTCGTTGAAGATCAAGTTATAACTCATGGCACCTGTGAGATTGATCCATCATCCTTGACAAGGCAGATGCAGAGTGAAGAAAGACATGTCACGCTTATCTTACATACTTCATCTGAGAGCTTTGAAGCAAAAAGTTCCACGTCATCAGTAATACAACTTGCCACGAAGAAAACGCGCAAGAAAATGAAAATGAGAAAAGATTTGATGCATCAAACGGCCGCAAGCAGCTTGATTTTTGGATAGGGAAAAGTCCTACCGTATGCAGAATTGGACATGGCACATCCGATAAGCAGCCGACAGATTTTCCTGAAAGCAGACAAATGCTCAGTATACACTATATTGAACACCTCTGATGCCATGGGGCATCCTCTGTATTTCTAACCCTACTCGTTTTTTCAGCATTTTCATTTCTGTTTTAGGATTAGATTTACTTTTCATGTTACTAGATAGTTAATAAATGAAGAGCTTATATCTTTCCTGTGCTTAATGTTATATGATGATTTTTGGATGGACGCTACTTATTTTTGGTTGTGTTGCGTGGATGCAGATTTTGGATTCTCACATTCCTACAGTGCAGCAACGTGTCCCCAAGTAGAGCCAGATGTTGACCACTACGTGTCAACTACCCATAGCAGTACACCCCCTTTTTTCGCAAAAGGGATGGCACTTAATCGACATGCCCATGCCATTCGATAGTTATCGTCGACTTGATCATGTTATGTTGTAAACCCAGTCTTCATGTGTAAACTGTAAATAATCTTGGTAGATTTGAGTCATGTATGTAAATTGCCTAGGTAAACCTAATTTTCTAGTGATAATTCTAGTGTGCTTCGGTCTATGTAAAAGTAATTTGGAAATAATTCTAACTATTTGGTTAGGTTATTACAAATTGCTTGATCTGCTAGATTATGTTTGTGTCGCAGCACTGGGTGGTCTATGAGGGTCTATGTCAAATGGGTTTTTCCCCTTGACATGTAAAATTGTAAAAGTCATGATGTAAAGTGTCTTAAGGGTTAGAAAATGTTTTAATTCCCTCATAAGTCCTAAGTCCTAGGTCCTAGGTGATTTCTCCAAAGGCTAAGTTCAAGGATCCAAAAAAAAAAAGAATAAGAATAAGAATAAGAATAAGAAAATAATTAAAAAATAAAATAAAATAAAATAAAATTTAAAAATAAATTAAAAATAAATAAAAATTTGAAAAATAAAATAATAAAATAAGTCAAAATTTTGAAAGAATAAATGCACAATTTTAATTTTTTAATATATTAAAATGCATTTAAAATTTCGACGGATGAGATTAAAAGGGATTTTGATTCTCATCGACGGTCGAGATCATTTTGACACGGATCACTCGAACTAGTTGTTGGGAAAATTTTCCTTTAAATAGGGTTTTAGGAGTCATTTGGGATAAGATTTGATCTTAGAGTCTGGTGCTAAAGAAAGCTCTTTCTTGTAGTCATTTTTTGTGCAATAAAGAAAGACTTTGGGGTTGAAATCTTGCTGGTGTTACTCTTCTGGAAATGCTGTGAGATGTTTTATTTTTCTGCATAATTTTATTTTTAGCCATTGATGATAGCTTGATGAAGATTGATTCAGGCACAGGTATCTTTTCTGATCTCTGGGGTTTGAATGATAGTTTAGATTCTGAAATATAATGACAGGTATCTTCATTTGATCTGGATTTCACTATTGTTTTCTCCCTCTATGTTAATGATCGATTTTAAGCTGCGCAGGAAATCTTAGTTTTGAATTTGTCGGGTGTTAGGGAAAGTTCTCGGCTAAACCAACCAACTCCCGGATTGCGTTTGATAAAAGAGCCCAACTAGTTTTGATTTCGGGTTTATCATTTGAATTTTTTTTTTATGAATGCATGAAGGGTTTCCTGAAGTATTTCACCTTAAATTAAATTCTAAAAATATTACTGTGGATTATTGACAAATCTGGCTGCTTAAGAGTCGAAAATCTATAAATATTGTAAATTTTTAGCCGGTTTTAGGGATTTTAGTTTTGATTCTTGCACATATAGTTTCTGGGTATTTTGTTTTGCTATTGCAGGTTACAGGTCTGGAGAATTTTTTATGGGGTTTTCAGTAGGCAAATCTGAAGCAACAGGATCTGGAATTTTTATTTTTTATTTTTTATTTTATTTATTTATTTATTTCTTTTCAGTTTTTCTGGAGAATTTTGTCATCTGTCTACTGCTGCCTAGCGTTTCATTTTCATTGAAAATTTTCGAAATTTTTTAGGGCATGCAGTTTTTTGCTGCTGCCACACATGTGGCTTCCTCCTCATGCTGCCCCCAGTTTCTTCTATCCTCACGCAGCGTCATCGCTGCCAGCTCCATCCCCTGCATTTGCGTGCTTTTTCAACCCATCCCTGCAACAAATCCTCATTTGTTGCCAGCTCCAAACCGTCCTGCTAACCTGCATTCTCCACACTGCTCGCAACGATCCCTCGCGTTCTTGCACCTCGCAGATCCCTCCTCTCATCGTTGCCAGAACAACGTTCTCCTCGCCGCTGCATCTTTCTGTCATAGCTCCTTCAAAACTCTGTCAGCTCTCTCATCCGCTATCCATTTTCTCTTTGCTGCAGCCCCATCCGACGTGCGTCCCTTCTCTTATGCGTATTCATTCCACACCCGCAAGCACCTTCTTCTTCCAGACCTAGCTCTCCAACGCTGCCATACCTGTCATCAAATTTGCGTTTCCTCTACTTCTACCCACGCATTTCTGCCCACGTCCCTCAAAACCCCTCACGCTGACTTGCAGTTGTTTTTCTGTCTAGGCACCCTTCTCCATCTGCGCAGTCTTATCTAGCTCTGTATTTATACCGTCCATTGTTGCTGACCATTCTCCCGCGTATTTCTTCTCTGCCCATCGTCCTGCGCTTCTCCTTTCTCCTTTACGCCGCCGGATTCCCTTACGCCTACAAACATAATATGCACATTTCACTTGCAATGGTTAAGGTTTGGGATGTACATGCGTTGGTTTAGTTTTAGGTATATAAATAGATTTGAGATAATTTTTAACTTAGGAAAAAACAAAAATTTCAATTTTGAATTTCTTTTTTATGTTTATCTGATTTGGGTTAGCGTAGGTATTTCTTTGTTTGTTTGTTTGTTTTTTTTTATGAGTTTCATTTAGTTTAATTGTGTAGCGTATAACATTTTCGTTTTAGATTTTGAATTAAAATTTGTTTTAACTTTAGTTTTAGAGGTACATTAGTTCATTTTAGTTTTAATCTCTATTAATTTATTTTATTTTATTTTTTATTTTTTTATTTTAGATTTATATTTCTTTAAAATTAGATTTAATTTTGTTTAACTTTAGATTTTAATAATATATATATATATATATATATATATATATATTAAAAAAATCAAAAGCAATAAAAAAAGTTTCCTATGGTTTTGTTTTATTTTGTGAGTTCGCATTAGTTCATTTAGAGTCAGATTAGTTTATATTTTAGTATTAGAATAATTTTTTAGTTAGATTTTGGTTTTAGATTTATTTTACTCTAAGATTTGTTTAGTTAGGTTTTAGTTTTAATAAATTTTCATTTAGTTAGAGTTAGAATTTTGATTCTGTAGTTTTAATTGTTAGAATTTAGATCTTAGTTTTAGACTTTATTTTATAGTATTTAGTTTTAAATTCCATTTCATTTATATACATTTAAATTTCATTTTCATTTAGATATTTTTGTTTATTTTGATAATATATATATATTAAAAAATATTTTGAAAAAGCTTAACAAAAAAAATTGAAAATTCATTTTTGGTGTCTTTTTGTGGTATCTATGTTCCACTTCGTTATAGTTAAATGCGCTTAAATGTTTGTCTAAAGTTAGCTATATGAAAGTGGTAACTAGTCGGCATTTAAATTTTATGTCACTTAAAGCATTTGATTTTTCTTGAAGTTTAATTGCTGGAAAATTGTAAACCATTGTGTGTTTGTTGAATATCTTGCATTCTGCTTGGGTTATTTGATGATAAATGATTGATAATCATGGAATTATAAAGTTCATATTTCTGCAGCATCTAATAAATAATCATTTAATCATTAAAGGCACTGGTACAAATTAGGTGCTAAATTGCCGTGCTGTGTCTCCCAACCCAACTGCTTCACAGTTGGTCTTCCTTTATCCTATAGGGTCTACCCCCCTTAGCCTTGCGAGTCGGCTTTAATGGAGAGATTGGGGATTAGGGTGATAGCCCCCGGTCTGAGCGTTGTTGTGACAATCTGTGCGACAACAAGCCTATCTTGGCCTGTGTCAGCTCTCTGAACCTCTGTGTTAGCTACGTTGGCCCCTTTGGTGCTTTGCGCAACACTTAGCTGCCTCTGCGTGGCCCTGCGTGAGCACTGGCTGCTCCTGCGTCTCTCTCTATGGCTGCTCTGCTGCTATCCCGACACTGTCTCTACCTCTCTGTCTCTCTGTACTCAATGCTCCTTAGCTGCTGTCTTGATCACTGATTCTATCTCTCTTAGCAAACCCCGTTCTAGAGAATAGATGACTGATCACTCTGGTGTATTTTCCAAGTGACCCTCACGCCTCCTCTTATACTTTTCCTGTTGACATATCAACCGCCGAGATTAAGTCCCAAATCAACGACTAAGATTAGATCTAGCTTGATCCATGTCTTTTGGACCACTCTAACATAGATTCATATTAATACACATTAATATTTTATTTTCCCTAAGTTTAGACTTAGGGACTCCATTAAAAATATTAATTATTTTAATATCTCCTGATCTGTTTAGAATCTGCTCAAACCTTTTCTGTGTATTGGAGATCTCACGTGCCCCAAGCTCTCCACCAAATTTCGTGGCTAGAACACATTTGATGCTACCCCAAATCAACAGCTTCATGGAGAGGGTAGATCTTACTATTAAGATCATGGATCCTATCATTGCTTTGTTATGATTTGCAGATATAGACCAACCCATCTTAGGAGAGGTTTATGAGGGATGAGATTCCATGATTGAGTTTGTGAGGACCATTATGTTTTAGAGTGAGTGCCTTGAGTATGAGACATCAATGGAGGCTTTCTTCACCACCATACAAGATATTCTTGTTAGCAAGTGGGACAAGAATTGCACACCTTTGGATTGTTTAGCTCACTCATTGAATCCAAAATACTATAGCCATGATTGGTTGAGTGGTGGGCCTTCACGTAGATTCCCTCCTCATATGGATTGTGGGATTTCGCAAGGGAGGAAGGATGCATTGAGACAAATATTTCAGGATAGAGCATTCCTTGATGAGGTGGAGGATGGCTTTGTAGAGTTTTCCATTGGCACTGGGTGATTTGCAGGCTATGATGTTATTAGAGACAGGGGAGTTAAGAAGCCCTATTCTTGGTGGGCAATTCACGAGGCAACATGCCCTCTACAGTAGTTAGCCATGATGCTCCTCTCTCAGGTTACTATCCTCTTGTCGTGAGAAGAATTGAAGCACCAATGGGAATATGTATAGTTTGAAGAAGAGCAGGCTTGAGCAGTCCAAGGCAAAGAAAATGGTGTATGTGCACACCAATCTTTGTCTTATTTACAGGCAGACGGAGGAGTGGTTGAAGGGAAAGACAAATATGCGGGATGTGTTTCCTGATGACATTGGTTTGGACATCAATATTGAGTTGGCATTGGCCAACTTGGATATTAATGACTCAATGCTAGAGCCTGTCACTTTTGATGATGGTGATACTTGTCAGGGGTCATCCTCCACACCAACAAATACAAAGATTTCATTGGATAGAAAGGAGGAGGATGTGGAAGAGAACAATGGTGGTATTGATGTTGATTTTGATATTGATGAGCTATAGGCATAACCTATAGCCTACTGGAAGCAACCTATGAGATTCTTCCTTCTTGTTCTACAATTCTGGGTTCTAGTGTTTGCCTTGTTTTGTATTTTCTATTTTCGATTGGCATTCCTAGTCAAGAGTCCTTAGGACTTAGTACCTATGTAATACATTTTGATTTTGATGACTTAATGAAAAAACCACAGTTTATGGTTAATTTCTTGTGTTTGTCCAATGTCAATTTATTGTCATTGATGTAGTACAATAGTAGTAAGTGTTAGTTGTAAACTTTTATCATTGATGAATCATGATTGTACGCATAATGTTACAATGTACATGTATGAATCTATGATTGAATTTGTGTAATATCATAATATGATGTATCTATTAATTTTTTTAATATATATATATATATATATTATATATATATTATATATATATATAATATATATAACATGTCATAAGTGTCCTGTTCTAGGGGGGTCTTCGTGTCTTGTGTCAGGCTCTTGTATTTCCGTGTCCTACGTGTCATGTGTCCCCATGTCAAGTGACTTATATCCACACTAAATAGAGATGGAGGATTATAATGGCTTTGATGATATGTTAAAGATAGCAACTAGGGCAAGGACACCCTCATAACTTACTCCATAGCACAACCTCCAATGCATAACAACCCTTGAAAAAATGTGCAAGAAAGGAGTCAACAATAATATAATAATCATCCATGTGCACTCAACTAGATCCATAGAGGTGCACTCTAGAAAAGTGTACCAAACTCCAAAAAATCTTAAAAATAATGCTCCACAATGCCATAGATCCATGTGCAACACAACAAACTCCGAGACCAAGGGGATGGCCTCTCCATGCAAGCAATAAAATATGAAGATCTGCTTCAACATGTGTGCCAAAAAAGGGGTGTGCTACATCAAAGTATAACACTATGCAATACATAATTGTTCTTCCTAGCAAAGCCTCACCATGGCACCAAGAAGAAAACATTATGCTCAACCCGGATTTGAACATAGGGCATGTTACCGCTCAAACTAGCAGGGGACGTAAAGGGGGATCCCTAAAGGGCAAATGCTAGGCCAAGGGCAACAAATGGAGACTTAGCTCACTGTCACCTCAGCTAAGGCTCCCTTCTATTTATGGACTTTCATCGATGGGAGGAGACCCGATATGTATGGAGTCACTAATGAATGATAAGTCAATGGGTATGAGTGACACAAACGTACCCTTTTCCAGAAAAGTTTGAAGGATGGAGCTTGCTTGCTTTCTAAGCAAGGTACTATGTATTCTAGGCAAAGGAGGAGAGGATTTTGAGGGTTAGGTTTATGGGATAAGACTTGTGAAGGAGTTCCCCAATCCCTAAAATCCTTGTTAGAATTGGTATCCCAGATGGTTTTTGAAGAATGATCTTTTAAAAGAGCAGGACCACATGGGGCCAAGTAGACCGTGTTAGCCTCCTGCTGCAGCAGGTTACTTGATTGACATTTTTCAAGCCAAATATGTCATACTTTGCATGCTGCAATGCTCCATATTTGCTAAACAGTCACTAAGCAAAGAAGGCTACTTAGAGTTCATCTAACTCCTTTCCAAATTTTGAGAAGTTATTCAAGTTTTGTACAATTTTCAGCTGAAGGGAGATCCAAACAGCTTAATCTTGGTCTCTCTAGGTTTCAATTTCCTGTTTTAGAATATAGAGAATGAAAATCTGTCCAAACAGCTTAATCTTGGCAGATCCTTAGATGGGTAGAGAATCAAAGGAGCCCAACTGCTTAATGTGGGCCATTGGAAGTAAAAAGGGTAGTTTGTAGATAGGAAGGCATAAAAAGAAAAAATTGAAATAATGGGTCTGCAAGTCTAAGTGCACCCAAACCAAAAGAAGAAAAAATGTTAGGTAAGTAGGCTGGGTAGGTAGTTTTGAGGTTGCAGAATCTTGATTTCTGATCGGCTCTATGTTTCCAAGGTGTCATCTCTACTCAGGGCACAATCACCAGGCAGTTTTATGTGAAAGAGCTCAAAACAGGCATAACTAACTTCCCTTTCTTCATCTCCCCCAAATCATTAACTAATTTCCCCAAAAAGAGGTCAAGATCTGCTTGATATCTCTTAGTTTCATCATTTTTCATGTGTTTAGCCTGGGTGAAGATCTGCTTCACTCAGAGAGAATCCATACTTTCTCTATAAAGTTCTATCTCCTCTTTAAAGCCTAAGATCTTTAAAAAGCTTAGCGCTTTCTTGTCATCTCCATATTAACTACTAACACTATTATTTAACTCCCTATATTTTCCCTATCCCCATACTAAACTATGTAGATAACCCCCTTATATAAATATCCCCTCCCTCTGGTTGAAATATAACCATAAATACTTCACTGGGAATTACTAAGTCACCTGGATTTTAGTAAGAACCCTGCATCTGCAAAAATTTCCACTCCCAAGTGTCTGGACCCCTTCCAAACACTAAGGAAACCCTTTCCAAAGGCTAATAACCCTCCCCGCGCATTATTCTGTGAAAACTATTAATGTTTGTTTGATAATTTCAACTGCGCAAAACACATTTGCCCATTTTCTAAAGTTTAAAACCCACCGCGTCGCGAAAAATGAGGCCTTTAACGCGCGCACGCCTTTGCTAAACCCCGCGCTTCTCCCTTTTCCGTCCACCGTCGGATCGCCTCCCCCAGATCCGACGGTCCTTGATCACATCGCGCACCCGATTATGGTGGTAAGTTACCACCCGACGTACGACGGTTTTACCGTCGTACACCAGGATAGGTGGGGGCCTCCCATTGCATCGGGCCGCCCCTGACAGAAACCACCTCCGTACCAAAGGCGGTCCGATGCACAGGGAAAACCGCCCTCCCCTCACGTAACAGGAGCGCCACCTCACCCTGCCACGTTGCCTCCACGTCACCTCACCTACCCTGCGCCCTGCCACGTATCCCTGCCACGTCACCCCGCCATATTGCCACGTCACCTTGATGACGTCAGCATGCTGACATCACATCCGTACCAAAGGACCCCTCTGCTGACGTCAGCGTGCTGACGTCATCCGCTGTACTGCTGACGTCAGCAGCAAAAAAACCGAAAATTCGCGCAAGAGGAAAAGTCGTGCTTCGGAGCTCCGGAATGAGAAATGGAGGCAGTTTTCGATGCGCGATTAGCGCGCGCATCGCTACGGGAAATAGGCCATATTGAGGAATCTTTAGGGAATCTTTTGATTCTTTGGTCCGTTTTGCACCGAAAAGGCTCGAAATTGCCCGATTTTGCCAAATTAAACCAATTTGAAGACAGGAAGAGACCAGAGACAGAGATTAAAGAGTATCAGATCAAATCTACAGGGAAAAAGCACGTCAAAGAGTATCAGAAAGCGGCGGAGACCATCAATGTAGCGGCAAAGAGTATCAACGAAGATTTTAACAGCAGCCCAAAGCAGGAGAGAATTAAATACCTTCCAGCAAAGTCAAAAAAGAGGGCGAGGCCACTCAGAAATCTCAAATTACGGTTATTGCACATTTAACTCGCACCAGAACAGAATTGCAAATCCCAAAGCACAGTTATTCCATCAGTACTGCATCGAGCCACCAAGGGCCACATTGCACTCTTTTTGATCCAGTTACCTCTGACACAGTTTAATAGATATTTACCTACATTTAATTTTGGCACAATTTTAGGTTTAGAAAGCTCTTTTTGCAGACCTGTTTTAGGTCAATTGTAATAAATAAGTTCGAGATATTTGCACTATAAAGACAGCCCTGAATACTGTATTAAGGGTTGGTTGGTTGGTGGTCAGCGAACTATCTTTAGTTGATTTCGCTCCAGGAGAGACTCGCACTGTAATACATGATAGTTTCTATAATCAAAGACTGCTTATGAGCTTTGGAGAATGGATTGTTCACTGTGTTTACCGTTTGAAGAATGATTATGGAATTCTCGTGTTGTTGCATAACTCAATAAGTGCTTCTTACCTCTGTTTTCCATTTATAAGTTACCATCTAAACAACAGAAAAGAAGATTAGCTTAGAATTTGTTTAAATACACTCTATGCTCAATTTCTGTTGTTTCTTTATGTTTTCCTCTGTTTAGGCATAAATATGAATTCCACATGGCTCATGTTTGCCTTAAACTCAGACAGTTATCCAGGGATTCTTCATTGCCCCTAGATAGAGATCATCCTTCCCTCTGTTAAGCTGAGTGAGAGATTCTTAAGTGCCTCTCATTCCTTACATATCATTCATCCTTTTAGTCTGAAGATTGTGTTATGAGCAGCTATCCTACTTCATATTTCTCTTACGACCAAGAAAACACACTGATAATCCTAACCCATGACTCCATGCCCAATGGTTTGAAACTTATCATTTCATGAATTGCCTCTCTGCCTGAAAACATTTTCCTTCCATCCAAACACAAACAAAAACCCTTGAGCCAAAAGCTAGCCTAAAATCATCAACAAAGTTTGAATCATTAAGAGAGAGCCCTCTCTGATTGCAGGTGGGCTAGAACCTGCAGTCCAAAGATTGGTTTGTGGTTAACTCGGCCGTATCCCTACAGGAGCCTAGGGACAA
>APFE030086746.1:79382-96122 GCA_000404065.3 Pinus taeda
GGGTATGCACCTCCTGAACTGTTCTCCTGCGTACTTCTTTATTTTCATAAAAAATGAGAGCCATGCCATGGGTGTTGCCATCAAGTACAACATCTGAAACATATAATCATACCAGAACCATAATGCCAACAATACTCAAGTTGTGTCATCGGGTTCCTTTTGGTGATTACCTTTTTTACCTCTAGTATGGTCCCAATTCTATCAGCTATTCCAAGCTCCTGCAGTTCATGCTTGTTCTTTGAGTTAAGGAACTGGATTATTCTTGAGGCTTCTTCAGGCATATTTCCAAGTTCGGCTCTAACCCTTTGAATTGCCTCACGAGCCTCTTTGACCAAATCGTTTTGTTCAAATATAACCTGCATAGATGGCCAAATATCATTGACAGAGTCAATGATATTGGCCCATAAAAGTTGTTTTTCTTGGTCTAGTGGCTCTTTGAGTGTCAATTCTTTTTCTAAGTTTGGTATCCTTTCACTCAACCTGTTTTTCTTCTGAACTTCATTCTTATGCATACTTTGAGCCAATTTCTTCTCATCCTGTAGAATTTTTATTTGTTCCTTAAGTCTATTTATTTCAATGGTCTGGATGGACGTATCCTCCATGGCTTTGACCAATTTACTTGCTTCATCACTAGGATGAGTTGCTTATATTGCTGAACCTATTGTTGATGTAGTTGATGATGCAGTTGGAAGTGTTGTAGCTAGTGGAGCTGTTAGGACCAATGAAGCTACCAAAGTAGAAGGAACTGTTGTAGTAATTGTAGGAATAGTAGTAGCAGTAGATATATTAATGTTGGCCTGTTTCTCCTATACTAACTTGTCCATTTCATTCTCCATTTCTTTCAATTGGGAATTTAGTTGAAAAATGAGGTCCATCATCTCATCTTTCTGGGTTTGGCTCTCTAGAATTTCCTTAGTCTGTGGATGTTCAGAAGGAGGCAACTTCAGTTGCTTCTTCAATGCAGCAATGTCTTCATTTTTCTTCTTTATGAGCTTCTTTGTTGCCTTGATATCATTTGGATTGTATCAAATATCAATAACCAATTCTTTGAGTGATTTGATTATGTTGTCCTTTGCTTGTGAGGATGATTTCTTTAGCTTAAACTGTGTTGTGATGTTGTCTAGAGAATTTTGAAGTTTCTGAATACTCATGGCCTTGTTGATCATCGTTGAGTATATCATTTCTCCTGCTTTCTTATGAAATTCAATTTGATCAATAGGGTGAACATCCCTGGCCAAAACTTCAAATTTTTTCTTCCTGTAATCTATTGATGACTTAGGCTACTGGATTGTAGGATGTGAAAAAGTCATTTGCATTTTACTAGTTTTAATGTCAAAAGCTAATATTAACCTATTTTGATTTCTAGGAGTTTGTTTGAAATACTAGCCATATGTTTTAGCTTTCAATGCCTCATTTCTTAATTTGATCTCTTTATACTTCTCCTTTATGTCTTTTTCCTTATCCACTAGTTTGCTTGATGATGAGACCTCTATGCTAATTTGTTTTTGAATACTCTAGGTATTAGAGGTGGAAAGCTAATGAGTTTCCTTTGAAACTGCTAGAGATGTGCTCTCTCTGACAAACAACAAATATAGGATGGCCCTTAGTGTCCAGCTTTTGGATATTAATTGGAAATTTGTTTGATTGGAAATATAGGAACACGTGGAACAATACAGAAGATTATTTGAATACTCTTTCATTTGGCAATCTGATCAATTGATCATGGATCTTGTCTACCAAGAACCGAGTAAAATTGAAAATTGCAGCTGGAGGCTTGCCTGGGAAAAAAATAGAGAGGAAATAAAGTATAGGCTCATCTACATGCTCATTAGTGGTGTATCCTAGAATAAAAGGGAGCATGGTTACAATTTGTGTGGCCCTCTCAGAGAAAATGGTGGCAAAGTATGGAGGACTTCCTGTAGGAATATGAGACTCTTCTAGGATGAAAGTTTGAAAGATTTTAGACCTCTTGGGAAGGTCCATCTTCAAGTAGATTTCAAGTAGGTTTTCAATGGAAAATGGGGTTTCATTTGGGCTTGGTTGGATCTGCATAATTTGGTTTATTGACTCTGCAGTGATTGTAAACAAAATATGCTAGTTAGGAGAGACTATGGCTCTTTGGCTTGGGATATATCAGAGTTGGAATAAGTGGATGATTTCAAGGAATTGGTATCCTTTGGGAATAAGTATTTGGGAAAATTTGATTCCATAGATGAATTTCATCATTTTGGTTCAGGAATTTATCTTTACTCTTGCAGTGGAGTTTCAATAGATGGCTAGGGGAAACTGTGTCTTTAATTTGGAAATCTTCGTTAGCCAATGGGAGGTGGTCAACATCTAGGTGAGGGGTTTGCAGTGGCTTTTCATTCAGAATGTTTTGGGAAGCCATAATTTTGTTTATTCTATTGAATTATTGTTTATCTGGCTTAAGGAGTAAGCTCAGGACTTCTGGAATAGTGGGAAGGGTAAATATAGTCTGCAGAAAAGGGTTTCTTCGGATGCATAGGTGGTTTCTTCAGTTTTGCAAGGTTTTCAATTAATTCAATTAATTAACCTTTTATAATTACTATGCAGAGCTTAAGTAGAGGGCCTTTCTGGTTTTTTCAATAATACCTAGAAAACGAGGAATTTGTGTGCAGTCAGGGTTCTGTAGCAGCAGCAGAGGTTTCTGAGGCTTCAATTATCTGTGTGCTGCTTGAAATTGGAGTCTGTAGCGTCTTCTGGTTATAAAGTTGGTTAAAACAGTTGCGCAGGATTTCTGGGCTTCAGAATTGGTCGAGAGAGGTGTTTGTAATGAAATAACAATGAAAAGGGTAAAAAGGGTAGCTTTTTGGCTTTTCACTGACAACAGTTAACTTTTGGGCGCGAGATTATTGTATGAATAGTAGGCGGTTTCATCCTTCGCGGGGAGGCTGTTTTATGGCATATCGCACCACTTTTGAGTGAAAGGCGATATTTTTTGAGAGCACGAGATATAACATGGGGATGCCACGTAGCAAAAGGGTGCTCGAGCAAAACCGTGAATCTTGCGTTCTTTTGGGATGTTAATGATTAGATGATGGAAGCGTTCGATATGGTTATGGGCTGTTGGATCTGGAGGTGAGCAATCAGAGGGCTATCGCACTGCAAAGTTGCAAGGTGTGAGTGGGGAGTGAGGTCAGGTTTTAATTAAAATGAAATGTAATTAATTAAAAGTGAATACAAGATTTAATATATGGGATGAGGGTTAATAAAATGTGGGACTATAGGTTAAAATAACATAAGGGTTGAGTCAAAAGGGTATCGGGGAGGGTTTTTAATGGGGCCCAATACATTTTAACATTTTAAACTTAAGATAATGGGGTTTTAGTGGGTTTATAAGAGAAAATGAGATGAAATAGGCGGAAAAGAAAAATAAATGGGTAGGGATATTTTTACAAAGCGAAATGAAGAGGGAAGGGTATTTTAGAACCAAGAAGGGTCAAAATAATAGGGAATGAAAAGTAATGAAGGGGTAATGAAGGGAAGTTAATAATTTATACATGTAAGGGGTTTAATGAAATGAGAGGAAGTTAGTGAATGAGCTTTAGTGAATGACCTCTTTATTTGATAATTCCTTCTGCACATGAAACATAGGATTAAGCATGATGAAGGTGCATTTGAGCTTGCTACCTTGTGCATTCCAAAACTCTTTTACCTACCCTTTATTTACCCTAACATTTTCTCTTCATTCATTGGGTACATTTGAGCTTGCTGGCCCTTCATTTCTTTTTCTTTGATAAGGAAAATATCTAATTCTAACCTTATAGCTTCCAATGGTTGAGATTAAACTGATGAGCTCATTATTATTCTCTACCTAACTACTGATCTACCAAGATTAAATAGTTTGGCTAGATATTTATTCTCTATGTATCAACATGAAATTTAAAGCATGAATGAATCAAGATTAAACTATTTAACCATCATGGATTGTGGAATTTTTGACAAGTTGCACACAATCTTATTTTTGTAAGTAAAGTAAAAAGTAGTGGCGTTTGAATTTGCATCACTTTCAGAATCTATTTTTTATCTCTTTTGGTGGGGTTCATATCTTATTTTCTTTTTTTATCCTTTTCTTTTAGTTCTTTGATTTTTCTTTTAGGACTTACCCTCTTTACATTTTTTATTTTTAATATAGGAAAACATTTTGCAGAAAGAAAAAGTATGTAAAATATCACAAGCCTAACCATAGTCAATTCAAAATTATGAATCCTATTATTATAGGACCCTAATAGTGGCTCCACATGGGAATGGCATTTCCTGGTGAAATGTCAAGAACTTTAAGATCAGTAGCCTTTGAAACTTTGACTATGGTTGCCTTGTAACTGTTTTTCTATGATCTGCTTTATTCATACATATGATGTTGCACCTTTCAAAGCTTAGGGCCTTCTCTTCGGGCTTCAACTTCAAAAGATAATCATCCAATCCAATCTAAACTTTTCAATGTTATGTACAATGAGAAATGTAAACAATTGAACTAACGTTAATATGTGGATAAGTAATGCTTCAACATTCTACCATTGATTGGTCCACTTGGTAGATCTGTTCCATCTAACTGCTTCAAGAAAAATGCATTGTTACCTCTGTAACCATAAATGATATAGGGTCCCTACCATAGGAAATCAAATTTACCATGTTTCCCCTTTTCTTTTCTTCTGGAATCCAATTTAATTACTTTGTCACATATGTAAAAATCTTCAACTTTGGTCTTCTTGTCAAAAATATTTTTGATTCTATCTTGGATCACTTGGGATTTGACATAGACTTCTTCCCTGGTTTGCTGCAAATGTATTGTCTGATTTATCCTCCTTTGGATATCATTTGATTCTACTTGCAGTTATTGAATCATTTTCATCACTGGTACTCCTAAAGATGATGGAAAAACAACATCTATTCCATATACTAATTGATAAGGAGATGTACCAATGGACTTTTTTGTAGTTAGTCTATCTGCCCATAAATCATTAACCAACTTTTTGTTCCAGGTTTTCTTATTGTCTTCTAATAGTTTCTTGATGATATTAACAAGGGTTTTGTTTGAGGAGTCTGCAAAGTCCATTACCTTGAGGGTAATAGGTTATGGAATGGCCAAGGGTAATGTGATATCGGTTACAAAATCTACCATTTTCTTGGATTTGAAGGTAGTTGCATTGTCAGTAATGAGCTTTTGTGGGCATCCAAATCTCGAAAGGATATTGTTTTCAAGGAATGAGATGATGATAGAATCAGTGGCTTGTCAAGAAGGGATGGCTTCTATCAATTTATTAAAGTAGTTAGTGGCTATCAAAATCCATTTATGTTGGGCTGAGGAGGATGGGTGAATTTCACCAATGAAAGCAAGACCCACTGCTGAAATGGGTTTTATGTGGAGATGGATTTGAGGGATAATGGTAAGTGTTTCTTCTTGCCTTCAAATATTTGGCACTTGTGACAATAGGTCACATATTTCTTGACATATGAAAAAAGGGTGGGCCAGTAAAAACCTACCCTTAAAATGTTATCAGTAGTTGTTTTCTATTATAGGTGTCCTCCACAATCTCCTGCATGAAATTATTGCATAATTTTTTCATCTTCATCTTCTAATAAACAATTCAACA
Organism: Pinus taeda; assembly: GCA_000404065.3. NCBI lineage: Eukaryota > Viridiplantae > Streptophyta > Pinopsida > Pinales > Pinaceae > Pinus > Pinus taeda. The sequence goes on from APFE030086746.1 coordinate 84,998, forward strand.
AAATGCCACCATTATCTTTCAAAAATAAAGCATTGTCTATGATACAATATTTCATTGATTTCATTTTCAAGAATCTACCTTTAGTTCTAGATAAACCAGGAGGAGCTTGTAAATTTAATAAAACAAATATGATATCTATATACCAAGGTGAATCTAAAAAAGCTTCACTAATATGTGGAGTTGCCATCTCTTTTTGATCATCTAGAGCACCAATAAAATTTATATCTAAGGCCTGACAGTTTGATTCAGCCATGAGTTTAGCTAAGCCTTGGCCTTTGATTAGTTTTATGGGCTTTATTTAACATCATATTCTAAAATAATGGCAATCCATTTGCCTCTCTTTTCTTCAAGCCCATCCTGTGTTAGAATGTCCTTTACTACTAAATTTGGAACATATGCAATGATGTGTAAGTATAAAATGTACACTCTGAAATCCTTTATGGCTTTTACTAAAGCAAGAGCTTGTTTTTCCATTATATTATACTTTAGTGTAGCATCTCTCAAATATTTTCTAAAGAACGAAATAGGCTGCTCATAACCTTGATCATTCTTTTGCAACAAGACTGCTACAATAGCATGTCCTGAATCAAAAGAAAAAATTATAAAAACTTTTTTGAAATCAGGACTTATGAGGACAAGTGTTTTAGTAAAGGCTTCTTTGATTTCCTCAAAATATTGCTTAGCGTCTAATGTCCACTTAAGTGTTGAGTCTTTCTTTAACATGTTATTCAAATCTCTTATTAGTTCTGCTAAGTTAGAAATCAATTTTCTAAGAAAATTTATTTTACCTAGGAATGATTGTAATTCTTTAATGTTCCTAAGGTGACTTATATTTAGGATTGCCTCTATTCTAGATGGATCAATTCTAATTCCCTCTTTTGAAATTATGTGTCCTAAGAGTTTACTTTCTTCTAGCCCAAAGAGTGTCCTTTTGGGATCCAAAGAAATGCCAATTTTTCTACATTTAATGAATACTCTTCTTAGGTGATCTAGATGTTCATTATCTGTCTTGGAAAACACTGTGATATCATCTTAGTAAACAACTGAAAAGTCATGGATTTCTTTTGCAAAAGCTATGTCCATTGCTCTTTGGAATGTTGCTGCAGCATTCATCAATCCAAAGGGCATCTTCAAATACATGAAAGTACCCCAGGGAGTGGTAAATGTAGTCTTTGCTTGATCCTATAGTTGAACTAAGATTTGGTTGTATCTAGAGAATCCATCAAGTAATGAAATTTTGGATGAACCTACTACCCTCTGGAAAATGTGGTCCATTTTAGGGTGGGGATAGTTATCCTTGAGTGATACTTTGCTCAAGTTTCTGAAATCAACATAGAGTCTGATTTCTCCTACTTTCTTTCTAGTGGTGACTAAATTAGAGACCTAATCTGAATATCTAATAGGTGCTATGATTTGTGCCTCATACATCCTTTTTACTTTTTTTCAATCAATGGCATAAGAATTGGATTAATTCTCCTAAGATTTTGTTTGAAGGGTTTATGATATTCTTTGAGGGGTATTTTATGTTGAATAATGTTGGTGTCATAAGACTTGAGGTCTTCATAAATCTAGGCAAAGACATCTTGAAATTCTTAAAACAAACTTATGTATTTCAACTTCTCAGCTCGAGGTAATGCCTTGGATAATTTAATGAGCTTAGGTTTTTATTCTATTCCCAGGTTGCATTCTTCTATGTCTGATCTTAAAGGCTCCATATTTGGTTTCGTAGCTACATCATTTGAATCAAACCAATCTTCTAATGGGACTAATCCCTTAGGTAAAAAACTATTTTTAAGGTTCAAAATCTCAGAATCATCATTAACTAATTCTTCTATTTCTACTTTTTCTAAGTTACCTATTTCTACTTTAGTGAATTTAGTGGGTTTATTTAAATCTAGAGCATTTATATCTATCTCACTATCTATGATGTGATCTACTGTACAATCAGTATCTATGTTACAATTTTGGAATTCTCCCTCAGCATTCATAAAATCATAGATTTGAGAATCTTGTGAAAAAATATGCCAATATTTCAAATTATCAGGTATAATAGGCCTGTGTCTTACCTCTGTAGTGTACTGGTGATTGGGCTGAAAAGGCAATCTACAAGTGCTAGCAAAAGTGGCCAAACTGTGAGCTTGCATGTTTTGTTTCCTAGGAATAACAACAAAATCAATTTCAAGAAGTTCTTTAATCAGATTTGGAACAGTTTCTCAGAATTGGCTAAGTCTAGGATTATTCACAGAATATTCTCCTTTAATTTGTTTTATGATTAATTTAGAGTCTCCCATGATAGAAACTCTCTTGGCTCCAAGGTTTCTTACAATCTGCAATCCTAAGATCAAAGCTTCATACTTTGCCATGTTTTTTGTGCATTTAAAGTTTAATCTAAAGGCATGACCTTCAGAATGATTATTTTCCATATTATGAATCCAAACTCATGCACCTACTCCTAATTTGTTCACTGAACCATCAAAGTCTAGGTTGCCACCTAGATTCATGAAATATATTTTCACAGTTAGGTCCTTTATGTTCCTATTTGACAACTGCATTATTGTCCTTCTCAGTGTTTGAATTACATAAAATGAAAGAATCCATATCAAAATGTACAGAATAAATAGGATAGTTCTATGGTTTATCTGTAGTATTGACCATTTATTTCATTAAAGTTTCTCTATAAATATTTTTGGGCTGACTGAACACTAAAATTGTGGCCTAAGACATTTCTAATTGTAGAGATCCCTGTAATTTTTCTCCCCATGAACGAGATAATATAATTCCATACTTTGGAGGAATATCAACAACCACAATATCCATGACAATACTCTTACCTGGGGATTGAACTATAGTGACACACAAGTCTTTTATTAGGCCCATGCATTTGACTTTACTAGAATCAAAAGAGAAAATATCTTAGTATGGTCTAGGTATATCTGAATCCGGTGTGTCCATGATTTCTTTTGGCATTAAATTGTGAGATGCTCCTGAATCTAACATGGCATTATGTAATATTTGATCATGAATAGTCAAGCTAATGTAGAATGGAGGAATATCACTATGTTCATGTTTTCCATTTACCTTAGGACCAAATATTAATTCTGGTTGGACATCATTTAGATTAACAGAGTCTTCTCCTTCATCTGTATTCAATGTTTCAATGATTTTTGCTTTATAGGAATCATTCCTTATCAATTCTATTAAAGGAACTGATATTTTCAATTTGGCAATTTCAGTTTGGATATTAAATGGAGTTTGTGTTTTTCCTAAGTAATGACTTCTTGCTTGGAAACTGGAGTTTGTGTAGTCTCTTCCCTCTTATTTCCAATTCGTAATTCAGTTTCTGTTTGGGTGTCTACTGTTTTACTATTTTCAATTCTTTGATTTGGAATAGTTTGGGAAGTAGTTGAAATTTGAATAGCATTTGAAGCTTGAGTATGAGTTGAGTTTTGGAAATTTTTTTAAGTTTCAACAACAATTGATTTTTGAATGTCAACTGAATTTTACACTGGAGTATCTATAATGTCTTCAATTTTTGGACTGTTTGCAATCTTTGGAATGAAAATGTTTTGGGTTTCTCTTGAGAGAATTTGTATTACTTTGATTGTAGAAGCTCCCACTGTTTTCTTGGTTTGAGTTTGACATTTTTATTAGTAGGGGTTTCTATGTTTTTCCTACTCCTAAGGTTATATTGCTTATGAACTTCATTAATGGAAAATTCATAACCTTGTTTATAATCAAAGGACTCTCCATATTGTAATTGTAATTGTTGTAACATGCATAATTCCTATTCTTCTTGGGTAAGAAAAATAGTATTACCATTATTTATTCCCATTAGGTTAATCTGAGTGTCTTGATGTTCTTCATTTTGGTGAGAACTTTCAGCATAGTTTTCTTGGAAAGGTGGTCTAATTTTCTAATCAGATGGCCCTTCTCTAGGTTTACCAGTGTTGGGATTCTTCCTAAAGTTTGGATTTCTTATTGAGGACCTTGTTGTTGATTATCCCATTGTGTTTTTCTTTCCATAATTTCTAATCTATCCACTAACTTTTCTAAACTTTTAGCCAAAGTATTTATCTTAACATCTGAAGTGGATGGTTCCTCCTTAATGGTAACTCTCCTCTCATTCCTCATTCTAGCTCTTTTAGCCAACAAGTTAGCTTCTACACTAACTGCATCACTCTGCATCTGTTCTAAAGTTGGAGGATTTATTTATCTCAATTTGTAAGACATATCAGTGTCAAAACCATCAGGAAATCTGATTAGTGCCAAGTCTGGTGGAGGTAATTTGACTTTTGCAGGGATTGCATTATAAATACAATTAAACCTAGTACAATAGTCCTGAACAGATTCATTAGGAGATTCTCTAATTTTTTCATATTCAGATAATATTTGTAAATGATTTTTCTTTCTTTCCTATCTATTGATGAACAATCTATGGAAAGCAGGTAAATCAGCAATATGACCAGTAGGTAAAGATTTAAACCATTTCTTGACATCTCATGCTAGTTTTTGTGCAAATAGTCTCATTTGTACATCTTCTTCATCAATTTCATGTAATTCAAAATAATCACTCATTTTATTCACATGTTATTGTGCAGTATATTGACCAGTACCACAAACTGAAATAATTTGCTCTGGTAGTCTTGGGGCATGGCATGTACTTGAGATGATAAGGTCAAATGAGCATATCTGGCAACCATGGCTATGATTCTAGATTGGCTAGGAGGTAAAGTTGTAGTGATTGAAGATGAACTTGAAGGGCTTACAACTGAGCTTGAAGGGCTTACTGATGAACTTGAAATATTTGGAGATGGAAATAAAACTCTAGGCTGAAGAGGAAGCTTGGGGATGAATTATTCTATGGAATGAAGTGTAGTGGAAATAATAGATGAGGTGGTACTAAATAAAGATAAATTTAGAGACTTTGAAGGAATGGTAGAAGGCTTAGGAGTAGCAGAAATTAGGGAAGCTAATTCAAAAGACTGTTGAAAATAGGCTTCATCTATGTGTCTTATCAAATTTCAGGTTAAAGCATCAAGTTTGTCAAAAGTGTCTAGAACATGTTGATCTAAATCAGGATGTATAGTATTCTTCTTTGATTCAATAAATTGAATAAAAGTAGGGTCTATTACAGTTTCATGGACTAAAGTTTTAGATTTGGTACAAAACAATGAATTCTCAAATGATAAATCAAATTGAAGATCCTTTAAGTTTGATAACTCTTTAGGAAGTGAATTTGCTTTGGTTAGCTGACTAATGCTTTCTTGACTTTCTACTTTATTGTTTTTTCTTAATATTTTGTCTGGATTATCAACAATTATAGCAAGGTTTGGATCTGGATGTGCCTTGGTCTAGTATGTTCTTTTGGAAGCCATAATTTTAAATTTTTTAATTTTCTAATGAAACCTTTAACAACCCTAAAATGGCCTTAAGGTGCAAAGATGAGATTTAGGATTTTGTTTTAAGGTTTATTAAACTAAGGATTGTGCCTAGTATGGTCACCACTATGTTATCACTCTAAAATTTCCCTAGGGTTGTCATGAAAGAAATAATAGAGGTAACCACAAACCTAATTTTGAGATCAAGATCTAGCCTTCCTAATGCTCAGAGAGGGCTCTCTCTTAATGATTTAACTTTGTTGGATTAATTGATTTTAGGCTAGTTATTTAAGATTGGTTGATTTTTTATTTGATTTGGTGGTGGAATCACTGATTCAGATGGATAGATAAGTGTCTTTTTACCATTGGGCCATGGAGTCCAAATTTCAAGAAAACAAGACTGAATCAAGTTCTAAAGATAGTGTTCACAGGGTAAGGTAGCTGAGTAAATTCACATATTTTAGGCTGGATGGTGAAGTGGTTTTTCAAGCGGGGTCAAGGAGCAGTTAAGGATTCCTCAAACTGGATAATGAGGGAAATGAAAGAGGCCAATCGAAACTAGGGAGAAATGAAGAATTCCCTAGTCTGGATATCAGAAGAAAACAAAAAAAATGAATAATTGTTCAAGACAAAGTGTACTTAAACAAATTCTGTAATAAAATTCCAGTTATTTCATTCAAATTGGAAAAAACATGTATGTTTGTGAAATACATAAGAAAATGACAATTTGACAAATGAAAGATACTTCACTGAATCTTGTAATGCAATGCCTTTATTTCTCAGTCCATTATGTTGACTTGAAAATGTTATAATAAACCCTCAGGTTTTTATATCAATATGACTATAGAAATGTTCAGTAATCCCCACTCTATACTTCCAACTATGAAGTATTTATACAAAAAAATAGTTACAAAATATCCGAAGTTGTTTTCGAAATTATTGAAGGAAAATAAAATATCTTCGTGCAAGAAGATAGAGACAGCTAGGAGACCAAAAGGCTAGTTGTCCCTTCTTTTACTGATTTGTTGTTTGTTGTTTTGGTCTTTCGTTGCTTTCTCTCTTTGGTTGTTGCTCTATACTGGTTGTCCTTTTACTCTGCCTTTTGACTGATACTCTTTCATTTGATACTCTTTGACTTAGTTAATCTAATGTTTTACTTTCACTGCTCTGTATTCACTGTTTACGTTGCATTTTTACAGTAAATCATTCAACTTTTCCCAAGTCTCTATATCTGGTAATTTAATATTTACCATTCTTCTATAGACTTCATTAGTTTCTGTGTACTTTTCAAAAGTGGGCTTGGTTACAAAAAGATGTTTACCTCATGCTAGAGGTAAAATAGGTTCTCAAAAGTCTGGTAAAGGAATTTCCCTTTAGGCATTCCTTTCATAGAGGAATTGCTTGCTTGTTCCTTTTCCACTTATTTGATTTTCTTATTATAGTCTTCATGTGGCATCAACCTATCATTAATCACCAATGGATTAGGCAAACCTTTCTGCCTCAAAGCCTCAAATTTTACCATGAACCTGGCTATTGCTAGCTCCATTGTTTCACATTTATCCTCAAGTTGCGTCATCAGGTTCCTTTTGGTGATTACCTTTTTTACCTCTAGTATGGTCCCAGTTCTATCAGCTATTCCAAGCTCCTGTAGTTCATACTTGTTCTTTGAGTTAAGGAACTAGATTATTCTTGAGGCTTCTTCAGGCATATTTCCAAGTTCGGCTCAAACCCTTTGAATTGCCTCACCAGCCTCTTTGACCAAATTGTTCTGTTCAAATATAACCTACATAGATGGCCAAATATCATTGACTGAGTCAATGATATTGGCCCATAAAAGTTGTTTTTCTTGGGCTAGTGGCTCTTTGAGTGTCAATTATTTTTCTAAGTTCAGTATCCTTTCACTCAACTTGTTTGTCTTCTGAAATTCATTCTTATGCATAATTTGAGCCAATTTCTTCATCCTGTAGAATTTTTATTTGTTCCTTAAGTCTATTTATTTTAGTGGTTTGGAAGCACGTATCCTCCATGGCTTTGACCAATTTACTTGCTTCATCACTAGGATGAGTTGCTTCTATTGTTGAACCTATTGTTGATGTAGTTTATGATGCATTTGGAAGTGTTGTAGCTAGTGGAGCTACTGGGGTCAATGAAGCTACCAAAGTAGAAGGAACTGTTGTAGTAATTGTAGGAATAGTAGTAGTAGTAGCTATCTCAATGTTGGCCTGTTTCTCCAATACTAACCTGTCCATTTCATTCTCCATTTCTTTCAACTGGGAATTTAGTTGAAAAATGAGGTCCATCATCTCATCTTCGGTGTTTGGATCTTTGGAATTTCCTTAGTCTGTGGATGTTCAGAAGGAGGCAACTTCAGTTTCTTCTTCAATGCAGCAATGTCTTCATTTTTCTTCTTTATGAGCTTCTTTGTTGCCTTGATATCATTTTGATTGTATCCAATCTCAATAACCAATTCTTCGAGTGATTTGATTCTATTGTCCTTTGCTTGTGAGGATGCTTTCTCTAGCTTAAACTGTGTTGTGATGTTGTCTAGAGAATTTTGAAGTTTCTGAACACTCATGGCCTTGTTGGTCATCGTTGAGTATATCATTTCTCCTGCCTACTTATAAAATTCATTTTGATCAATAGGGTGAACATACCTAGCCAAAACTTCAAATTCTGTCTTCCTGTAATCTGTTGATGACTTAGGTTGCTGGACTGTAGGCTACAAAAAGTTCATTTTCATTTTACCAGTTTTAATGTCAAAAGCTGACATTAACCTATTTTTATTGCTAGGAGTCTATTTCAAATACTGGGCATATGTTTCATCTTTCAATGTCTCATTTCTTAATTTGATCTCTTTATACTTCTCCTTTATGTCTTTTTCCTTATCCACTTGTTTTCTTGATGATGAGACCTCTATGCTAAGCTATTTTTGAATACTCTAGGTATTAGAGGTTGAAGGCTGATGATTTTCCTCTAAAATTGCTAGAGTTGTGCTCTCTCTAACCCCTGTATTTGTATCCATAATTTGAAGTGTCTTAACTATCTCAACTATCTCTTCTTTCTCATTGACAGGATTTAGCTTGGGCTTTTTCCTGTACATGATTTCAAATCTATCATGTGTTGTATCTATGTTTTATAAAAAACCCTCTTCTTTGGTCCTTTTTACATTCTTGTCCTGCAGGGCTGGAGTATGCAGAATGGAACTAGTATCCATCTGTTTCTCCATATCTATCAAGGTATTTTCCAACCATTCTGACTGGTTGGCATATTTTTCAATGTCTGGTCTGGAATCATGCATAAAAGGACTCAATTTTAATTTTAGTTTGAGTTTGTTTATGAAACCTAAAGGGTCATATTACCACATGAAACTACTACTGAACTTCATTTCCTATAAACACTTCTCTGCTTCTTCTCCAACCTCCCTATTATTACATATAAATGGACCAAGCTGCTTTTTTATCTTAAATTGTGTTTTCTTCCTAGTAGATAAAAAAATTACATCATCTGAGTTTATAATCTTCCTTATATACTCTAATCCAAATATCCTCATGGGGAGATATTTGGGCAGCTTATAGGGAGTGAGTTGGCACCCATAAATCCTAATTTTCGTGTTGTCCTGGTGATGAGCCTCAAAAATGGATAATTACATGGGCTCATTCAGCCTCCTAATTCGACTTAATCCACCATTCTCATTATTTTATTGCATGTTTTTTATTATATTTCTGCTAATAGAGTGAATTGGGTTAGTCATTATGCCAACAAGTCTAATGGGTGCTTTGTGCAGTGTTTGGTCAATTTTGGGACAAAATCAAAGGTTTTAATGAGCACTTGGTAGCCAAATTCATGGAAGAACAAGGGAGATGATTTTTAGGAAGGTGTCCACTTCATTTATGGGCCCTTACCTCGAATTCTCCACCATCAGCTCAGAGTTCAAGGGCCACCAAATCGATTATCGCAAGGGTAACCAAGCAAGTCAAGTAGGACTGTTGTTAACTGCAAGTTTTGGGCAGCCGAGTCCCTAAAGTTTAGGAGGACTGTTGGGGTCCTCAATTTGTATAAATAAGAGGGCTTAGGGCCTCATTTCAGTTAGTCACTTTGTAGGCAGAATTTAGCTAGTTTGTAGTTCGGTTTTTAGTCATTTTTTAGGCAGTGTTTTAGCTCTGCATTTCAGCACATTTTTCAAGTTTTCGTTGTGGACTGTTTTTGGAATGTAACTATTATTTGATCAATAAAGATGAATCCAACTTTGGACCAGCTCTAATCTCTCTTAGGAGGCTGTAGCTCTTGGGGTTGGGCCCATCTCAAGTGCCCAGTACCTCCTTTGTTTACCTTTATGTGTTTTTGTTGCATTCTTAGAATAAAATCTGCTATTTAGATTTAAATTTTGTTTTGTTATTTAGATTATGTTTGATGATTAAAAAGGCTTTTTATGTTCAGATTGATTTGACAGGTTAATAATAGAGAAGATCTTCAGAAAAAGGCCATAAAGCACCTCTGATCTCACCTCTCCCTCAATGGGATCATGAGCTGGGACAAAGGTGACCTTGCTGCCACCAAAAACGTTGTTTTGATTTGTCATACAATCCTTAGTGTTGGAATTCTCATTTGCAGACACTGATATTAGTTGTGTTTAAATGCTTCAGTTTATGATTTCTTAGTTGCATAGTTATTTCATGTATTCCATTTCGAATAAACTTATGTTCATTTCCTTTTGCTGTTACTTAGGTCAGATTAGAGTGAAGTAACTAGGTCATAGGTTTTCTAAGTGTTTGCTTGTTCAGTTTGAAAAACAACTTGCTGAGTGCCTATCATACTTCTCCGTCTACACATACTCCATACAACCTACCTGCTTCATCCTCCATTTCAGATCCTTGCCTTACCTTTGCCATGTTCCCTCATGTTGACCTACTTTCCATATTATTGTATAGCATTGCCTTATCTCTCCTTGAACAAATCCAACCGTCCTTATCACTCCTCAGCTCCATCCACCAAAACCTGGACCTTCTCACACCCTCATCTCACCTCCATACCCACTCCTTCATCTTTCTTCCTCCATCCATCCTCCAAAATCCCATGTCTGAACATCCTGTAGAAAATTACAAACATCCTGTAGAAATTCCAGAACATCCTGTAAAACCCCTGTAGACTTCCTGTAGAAGCTCATGAAAGCGGTTTCTTGATAGCCAAATTCTATGAAACTCTCTGGAAGGGTACCAGGGACCCCTTAGGCCCTCTTTGAACCTTCCCAACTTCCTACAAGCAATTTCTCTCACCAATACACTTCTGCACAGTAAAAAACAGTGAAAGCACATGCATGATAATTTTGACAACTTATTCAAAAATACAAAAATATGTTTTCTTCAGATAGTGATAACTTAGAAACAAGCATTTTACCTTCCTAGAAGTCAATGGCATCTCTTTCAATAGCTTGCATCCCCTTTTTCGCATCAGTAGGGCTAGCTGATAAAATTAGGGTTTGCTAGGGTTTGCATTTCCTTTCAGCTTTTTAGTTTCTTTTTGCAAGTAGATTACCTTCCTTTGAGTTAGCTTTCATCCATGAGTTAAAAAGCTTCTTCTCAGAGCTCATAGACGTTGGCTTAAGCCCCTAGTGGACTTGTGCCAGTTGACCAAGCGACAGTTGCGGCAAGAGCTAGTACTTGTGCATACAGCACCATCGCTTCCAAGTTTGTTACGAACTACCGGGTTGATAAAATTAAAGAAGGGAGTCCCAAGAGTTGCAACATTAT
>APFE030086746.1:101794-120763 GCA_000404065.3 Pinus taeda
ACAAAATCAAAGGTTTTAATGAGCACTTGGCAGCCAAATTCGTGGAAGAACAAGGGAGAGGATTTTTAGGAAGGTATCCCCTTCATTTATGGGCCCTTACCTCGAATTCTCCACCATCAGCTCGTAGTTCAAGGGCCACCAAATCGATTATCACAAGGGCAGCCAAGCAAGTCAAGGACGACTGTTGTTAACTGCAAGTTTTGGGCAACCGAGTCCCTAAAGTTTAGGAGGACTGTTGGGGTCCTCAATTTGTATAAATAAGAGGGCTTAGGGCCTCATTTCAGTTAGTCACTTTGTAGGCAGAATTTAGCTAGTTTGTAGTTCAGTTTTTAGTCACTTTTTAGGCAGTAGTTTAGCTCTGCATTTCAGCACATTTTCAAGTTTTCCTTGTGGACAGTTTTTGGAATGTAACTATTCTTTGATCAATAAAGATGAAACCGGCTTTGCACTAGCTCTAATCTCTCTTAGGAGGTTGTAGCTCTTGGGGTTGGGCCCATCTCAAGTGCCCAGTACCTCCTTTGTTTACCTTTATGTGTTCTTGCTGCATTCTTAGAATAAAATCTGCTATTTAGATTTAAATTTTGTTTTGTTATTTAGATTGTGTTTGATGATTAAAAAGGATTTTTATGTTCAGATTGATTTGATAGGTTGATAATAGAGAAGATCTTCAGAAAAAGGCCATCAATCACCTCTGACCTCACCTCTCCCTCAGCGGGATCGTGAGTTGGGACAAAGGTGACCTTGCTGCCACCAAAAATAATGTTTTGCTTTGTCATGCAATCCTTAGTGTTGGAATTCTCATTTGCAGACACTGATGTTTAAATGCTTCAGTTTATAATTGCCTAGTTGCATAGTTATTTCACGTATTCCATTTCGAATAAACTTCTGTTCATTTCCTTTTGATGTTACTTAGGTCAGATTAGAGTGAAGTAACTAGGTCATAGGTTTTCTAAGTGTTTATTTGTTCAGTTTGAAAAATAACTTGCAGAGTGCCTATCATACTTCTCCATCTGCCCATACTCCATCCAACCTACTTGCTTCATCCTCCATTTCAGATCCGTGCCTTACCTTTGCCATGTTCCCTCACGTTGACCTACTTTCCATATTATTGTATAGCATTGCCTTATCTCTCCTTGAACAAATCCAACTGTCCTTATCACTCCTCATCTCCATCCACTAAAACTTGGACCTTCTCACACCCTCATCTCACCTCCATACCCACTCCTTCATCTTTCTTCCTCCATCCATCCTCCAAAATCCCATTTCTGGACATCCTGTAGAAAATTATAGACATCCTGTAGAAATTCCAGAACATCCTATAGAACCCCTGTAGATTTCCTGTAGAAGCTCACAAAAGCGGTTTCTTGATAGCCAAACTCTGTGAAACTCTTTGGAAGGGTGTCAGGGACCCCTTAGGCCCTCTTTGAACCTTCCCAACCTCCTGCAAGCATTTTCTCTCACCAATCCACCTTTGCACAGTCAAAAACAGTGAAAGCACATGCATGATAATTTTGACAACTTATTCAAAAATACAAAAAGTTGTTTTCTTCATATAGTGATAACTTAGACACATGAATTTTAACTTCCTAGAAGTTAATGGCATCTCTTTCAGTAGCTTGCATCTCCTTTTTCGCATCAGTAGGGCTAGATGGTAAAATTAGGGTTTGCTAGGGTTTGCATTTCCTTTCAGCTTTTCAATTTCTATCTGCAAGTAGATTAGCTTCCTTTGAGTTAGCTTTCATCCATGAGTTAAAAAGCTTCTTCTCAGAGCTCATAGAAGTTGGCTTAAGCCCCTAGTGGACTTGTGCTAGCTGACCAAGTGACAGTTGCAGCAAGAGCTAGTACTTGTGCATACAACACTGTCGCTTCCAAGTTTGTTATGAACTACTGGGTTGATAAAATTAAAGAAGGGAGTCCCAGGAGTTGCAGCATTATTGCTGCAATACTGGGGCCCACCACCTGGTATAAATACTAGTCTCCTATTCTACTATTTTTAGACAACTGCAAAACTCTCTTTATCTCATCACTGATCCTGGGTTGATTACTAATGCTTAGCATATTTACTACTAGATGAAAAAAGGAATCAATGAACTCCTTGTAGCTGAAAACAATATAATTTTTTTGGATTAAGGGTGTCCAAAAGATGACAGATCTAGGATGGCCCTTAGTGTCTAGCTTTTGGATATTAACTGGAAAGTTGTGTAATTGGAAATATAGGAACATGTGGAACAATACATAAGAGTATTTGAATACTCTTTCATTTGGGAATCTGATCAATTAATCATGGATCCTGTCTACCAAGAACTCGACAAAATTAAAAATTGTAGTTAGAGGCTTGCCTGGGAAAAAAATAGAGAGGAAAGCAAGTATAAGCTCATCTACATGCTCATCAGTGTTGTATCCTAGAATACAAGAGAGCATGGTTACAATTTGTCTAGCCCTCTCAGATAAAATGGTGGCAAAGTATGGAGGACTATTTGTAGGAGTATGAGACTCTTCTAGGATGAAATTCTAAAAGATTTTAGACCTCTTGGGAAGGTCCAGCTTCAAGTAGAGTTCAAGTAGGTTTTCAATGGAAAATGGAGTTTCATTTGGGTTTGGCTGGATTTGTAGCATTTAGTTTATTGACTCTGAAGTGATTGTAAACAAAAATATGTTGGTTAAGAGAGACTATGGATATTTGGCTTGGGATATAGCAGAGTTAGAATAGGTGGATGATTTTAGGGAACTGGTATACCTGTGGAAACAAGTATTTCAACAAATTTGATTCCCATAGATGAATGTCATCATTTTAGTTCAGGAATTTTTCTTTACTCCAGCAGTGGAGTTTCAATAGATGACTAGGGGAAATTGTGTCTTTAATTTGGAAATCTTTGTCAGCCAATGGGAGGTGGTCAACATCGAGGTGAGGGGTTTACAATTGTTTTTCATTCAGAATGCTTTGGGAAGCCATATGTTGTTTATTCTATTGAATTATTGTTTATCTGGCTTAAGGAGTAAGCTCAGGACTTCTGGAATAGTGGGAAGGGTGAATAAAGTCTGCAGAAAATGGTTTCTTCAGATGCACAATGGGTTTCTTCAGTTTGGCAAGGTTTTTAATTAATTCAATTAATTAACCTTTTATAATTATTGTGCAGATCTTAAGTGGAGGGCCTTTTTGGTTTTTTCAAGAATACCTGGAAAACGAGGATTTGGTGTGCAGTTGGGGTTTTGTAGTAGCAGCAGAGGTTTCTAAGGCTTCAATTATCTATGTGCTACTTGAAATTGGAGTCTGCAGTGTCTTCTAGTTGTAAAGTTGGTTAAAATAGTTGCGCAGGGTTTCTGGGCTTCAAAATTGGTCGCCATAGGTGTTTGTAATGAAATAACAATGAAAAGGGTAAAAAGGGTGGCTTTTTGGCTTTTAACCAACAACGGTTAACTTTTGGACACGGGATTAATATATGAATAGTAGGCAGTTTCATCCTACATGGGGAGGCGGTTTTATGGCATATTGCATGGCTTTTGAGTGAAAGGCGATATTTTTTAAGAGGACGTGATATAACGTGGGGCTACCACGTAGCAAAAGGGTGAATCTAGTGTGCTTTTGAGATGTTAACAATAAGATGATGGGATTGTGTGATATGGTTATAGGTTGTTGGATCTGGAGGTGAGTGATCGGAGGGCTATTGCACGATGAAGTTACGAGGGGTGAGTGGGGAGTGGGGTCGGGTTTTAATTAAAATGAAATGTAATTAATCAAAAGTGAATATGAGATTTAATATATGGGATGAGGGTTAATAAAATGCGGGACTATAGGTTAAAATAACATAAGGGTTAAGTCAAAAGGGTATTAGGGAGGGTTTTCAATGGGGCCTGATACATTTAACATTTTAAACTTAGGATAAAAGGGTTTTAGTGGGTTTACAAGGCAAAATGAGATGAAATAGGGGGGAAATAATTATGGCATATCGCATGGCTTTTGAGTGAAGGGAAACATTTTTTGAGAGGACGTGATATAACGTGGGGCTACCACGTAGAAAAAGGGCGATCGAGCAAAACCGCGAATCTCGCATGCTTTTGGGATGTTAACGATCAGATGATGGGATTGTGCGATATGGTTATGGGCTATTGGATCTGGAGGTGAGCGATCGGAGGGCTATCGCACGACGGAGTTGCGAGGAGTGAGTGGGGAGTGGGGTCGGGTTTTAATTAAAAGTGAATATGAGATTTAATATATGGGATGAGGGTTAATAAAAAGCGGGACTATAGGTTAAAATAACATAAGGGTTGAGTCAAAAGGGCATTGGGGAGGGTTTTCAATGGGGCCCAATTCATTTAACGTTTTAAACTTAGGATAAAAGAGTTTTAGTGGGTTTATAAGGCAAAATGAGATGAAATAGGGGGGAAATAAAATGAAGGGGTGGGGATATTTTTACAAGGTGAAATGAAGAGGGAAGGGTATTTTAGAACCAAGAAGGGGAAAAACATTAGGGAATGAAAATTAATTAACGGGTAATGAAGGGAAATTAATAATTTATATGTGTAAGGGGTTTAATGAAATGAGAGAAAGTTAGTGAATGAGCTTTAGTGAATGACCTCTTTCTTTGATAAGTCCTCCTGCACATGAAACATAGGATTAAGCATGATGAAGGTGCATTTGATCTTGCCACCTTGTGCATTCCAAAACTGTTTTACCTACCATTTATTTACCCTAACATTTTCTCTTCATTCATTGGGTGCATTTGAGCTTGTTGACCCTTGATTTCTTTTTCTTTGATAAGAAAACTATGTAATTCTAACCTTATAACTTCCAATGACTCAGATTAAACTGATGAGCTCATTATTGTTCTCTACCTAACTACTAATCTGCCAAGATTAAACAGTTTGGCTAGATCATTATTCTCTATCTATCAACATGAAATTTAAAGAAAGAATTAATCAAGATTAAACTATTTAACCATCATGGATTGTGGCATTTTTTACAAGCTACACATAATCTTATTTTTGTAAGTAAAGTAAAAAGTAGTGGCATTTGAATTTGCATCACTTTCACAATCTATTTTTTATCTCTTTTGGTGTGATTCATATCTTATTTTCTTTTTTGATCCTTTTCTTTTAGTCCTTTGATTTTTCTTTTAGGACTTACCCTCTTTACATTTTTTATTTTAAATATAGGAAAACAATTTGCAGAAAGCAAAAGTATGTACAATATTAAAAGACTAATCATAGTCAACTCAAAATTATGAATCCTATTATTATAGGACCCTAACACACTATAGTATCCCATGGTTCACAGACATTACTTCTTTTTAACTACAACGCTATTTTCTAGACAAATAAAGAGAGGGAAGTGACCTCACCTTCCACTTGGGTTTTCTCCTGAAAGGGTTTCCCAGAACATATTTTGTTTCTTACGTGTGTGTGTGTGAGCTTATTTTGTCATTCTCTACTTTTCTGCATAATTTTCAGTCACATGCATGCACTAATTACAATTAAATTTATAGACTTAGAAGTTTAATAAAACTTTAATAGTGTAAAAATTTAGAATTTTAATATATTATTATCATATCTATTTTGATGAACTGTCTAATGGAATATCCATGACAATTTATGAATCAATTTTATTGATGAAGTAGAACTAGATGTGATTTCCCTTGATGTATGTGGAGTGGTGTTTGGAAGTCCCTAAATTTACATGCAAGACGCAATATTCATGTGGAGAAAAAATCGATATTGACTCTTCAAGGATGGAAAAATTTTCGCCATTAATGCACACAAAGGAAAGTAAAACATTTAACTCATAACTACCAACCAATCCAAGAAATTGATCAGTTCCAAAAAGAAGTATGGTGTACTATTTTTAAGAGAAAATCAGTCTATAAAAGAGTTAGTAATAGGCAAGGCATCCCTAGAGGGGTGTACTATGAAATAAAATAAAAAAAAACAATTGGAAGAGGTTCAATAGGAATACAAGGATGTGTTTCAAGAGCCTAAATGGTTACCACCCAAGAGAAAAGTGGAGCACGAGATCCAACTATTGTCGGACTACCCATTTCCTAACATTGAGTTATACATCTAGTCTATTATAGAAGTACATGAGGTGAAGAAATAGTTGCAACACCTATTGGAATAGGGCGTCATTCAACCGAGTACATCACCATGTGGGTCAACCATCATCATTATGCCAAAGAAGGATGGGACTTGGTATATGTATATATTTTTTAGGTTGTTTAACAAAATCATGCTCAAGAATTGGTACCCCTTGCCTAAAATAGATTATTTTTTGGATCATTTGTAGCAAGAAAAATACTTCACCAAGTTGGACTTAAGGTATCGATATCACTAGGCTCAAGTCAGAGAAAAAGATACCTAGAAGACCACCTTTAAAACCAAGCAAGGTTTGTATGAGTGGTTATTCATGCCATTTGGCCTATGAAATGCACTAGCTACATTTATAAGGTTAATGAATGATATACTGCATGGTTTTATAGATTCATTTGTTATTGTCTATTTCAATGATATAGTAGTATATAATGCTACCTCAGAGGAGCACATCTCACATTTGATTCAGGTGCTAGATACATTAAAGAAGGACCAATTGCTAGAAAATGTTAAGAAGTGTGAGCTTGCACAACAATATTTTGTGTATTTGGGGTATGTAATAGGTGGAGAGTTCAAGATATATCTAGCCAAGATGGATGCCATCATGAAATGGTTGGTTCCTACTAATTCTTTCTAGGTTAGGAGTTTTTTTGGGGTGGCACAATAACTGAGGAAATTCATGGCCTCATTTTTAGTCATAGCAACACCACTCCATGTTACAACAGTAATTGGCAAGAGTTTCCAGTGGGCAAAGGGTCAGCACTGGGCCTTTGGGAGTTAAAGAAGAATATCAGTCAAGCATCGGTCCTGACATTACCAAACATGAAACAACCCTTCAATGTGGAGAAAGATGCGAGTAGGTCTATTATGTGAGTGGTCTTGATGAAGGGAGGAAGGTATGCATGCTACCATTATGAAGTATTTCATGGGGCAGTTCTTAAGTACCTTACATATGACAAGGAGCTTTATGCCCTAGTGCAAGTTGTGAAGAAGTGGAAACACTATCTGATGGGAAAGGAGATAATAATCCACATAGATCACCAGCCAAAATAGTACCTACATGTCCAGAGTAAGCTACAACAGACAAGGCATTACAAGTTGATGGGGTTTGTACAACTATTCTGTTTAGTGATCAAGTACAAGAAGGGAAACACAAAAACTTGGGTGACATTCTCTCAAGGCCACCCACATCAAATATCATAGCTTTGGGAACTATGATGCACATGGATCCATTCACCCATGATGCATACAAAGAGGCCTATTCAAAGGATGAGGACTTTAAGGAGGTGTTTCAGAAGTTGTACAACTAGAGTCATGTGTGTGATGGTGATAGTACCATTGAATACCATCTCTAGGACAAGTTACTCTACATGCTAGATAAGTTATGTGTTCCTAAAGGTGAGCATTTGCAGTTGATTATAGAAGCTCAAACCTCCAAGGTTTCATGGTACTTTCGTGTAGGGAAGACAATGGTCAACTTGCAGAGGTATGTGTATTGGCCCAAGATGTAAGAATAGGGTGTTAGGTTCATAAGAGGATGCATGCTCTGTTGCACCAACAAGCCTAATAAAAAAAAACATGGTCTATATCATCCCTTACCTATATCCACTCATCCATGTGAAGTACTTGAACTTTGTGGGATTTTTACCAGTAACCAGGAAGGACATGACAACATGTTCATGGTAGTTGATAGGTTTAGTAAGATTTATGTTTTGGTGCCCTATAATATGACTATCAGTGGGAAAGAAGAAACAAACTTGTTCTTTAGACATGTCTGGGTGCACTTTGGGATACAATGGAGCATCATTTCAAATAGGAACATGATATTTCTTAGTGCATTTTAGACTACATTGTGGGAGAAGATGGACACTAAGTTGAAGAGCTCTATAACATTCCGTGCTCAAACAAATGGGAAAAAAAAAGTTGTCAACAAGACTTTGGTGCAAATTTTGAGGGGTTATAATTAGAAGCATCTAATACCTAGGATGAAAATATGGTATATATACAAATATATACAACACTCTTATAAAATAACAATCCACACTTCTACTGGTAAGTCCCCATTTTAAAATTGTTTTGGATATTCTATACATTCACTTTTGGATTGCATATGGGAAGCATGAAGGAGTAAGGGAGGATCTTATAGGGATGCCTTGAGTGTTGAAAAATTTGTAGAAAAGACTAGGAAGATTCATATACAAGTATCAGAGACACAGTAGAAGTCATAAGAACACAACAAGGTCATACATGATGAACACAAAATAGATAAGTCATTCATGATGGGAGACATAATATGGATACATTTAAACAAGGAGAGGCTATAGGGTCCTAGTTAGAAAATCAAGGCTCTACGATATGGTCCCTTTGAGATAATAGAAACGTAGGAGATAATGCCTATAAACTGAGTATACCCCCATACATGTGCATTTACTTAGTTATGAATGTGGAGAATATGAAGCTCTATGAGCCTTCCTTGCTATCAACAAGCTAAATGATCAGGCAAAGTTGAAAAAAGTTATAGTTTTGTAGAGGAGGTATAGAACTAAAATATAGAGGCAACATGAACTTTGAAGGATTGGGTTGGAAAAACAACTTCCAGGCAAAGCTAAATGGTGCACTAGGGAGAAGGTGGAGGAAAAAAATTTCTCATCTCATTCAGTAAAATATTTTGGGAAACAAAACCCTCCCAAAAAGGGAGGTGTGACATGAATTGGATCATTAAATTATTTTTCATCCATCTTGATGCTTTTAGAGTGGAAAAAAGTGGAGGAATCAACTCATAGGACCATATTTTGCGGCAGGACCCAATTTGGATATTTTGGGTCTAAAGCCTTCCAGGAGCATTTTGAGGCATCAAACAATGTTTTTTTTGGGTAAATTTTTTTCGCTTTACTGCCACTCCTTTTTTTCCGTATTTTTCACACATATACCTTTCCAATAGTGCAAGAATGACCTAAATTGGATTATGTATACAAAAGTTATGCCACTCAAAATTTGACCTTCCTATTTTCGCCACCATAATTCGAGAGGGTGCCACATCAGCCCCCATTATTCATGGAAAAAGAGCTAGCCATGTGATTATGATGAAGATGACTATAGAAGAGTATATATTATAACTTTGGTTAAGAGTTGAAGTAGTCAAACCTAACCACTAGTAGGCTATTGAGATGCGTTATAACCAGGCTACTAGGATGAAAAGGTGTTCCATTCCTTTCAAGTGTAATTGTTCCACAGACGAGCATAATTTCCAATAGGGATAGGGGGAGAGAACACAAAGAGGATTTGTGCACTGTAGTAGCCCACTAGCCACAAACCATACTTCTTTGTATTCATATCTAATTCCTATTCAAAGAAAGAGAGCAAAGTTACCTCACCTTCGAGTTGGGTTTTCTCCCAAAAGGGTTTCTAAAGTGTTGTGCTATACAACAACCCCCACATTTCAAATTTTTCTTAATCTTATTCTAAGATGCTAAATAGGAAATAGGGTCCCTTTAGTTTGTAAAAGGCAATAAAACCTTTACATAGAAATAAATTTCTTTGTTTCTTGCTTTTTAAGTAAAAAGTGCTTCAAAAAACTTTCTAAAAAATCACACATCACAAATCGCATTCGCTTAAGGCTAAGGAACATTCAATTCAAATAATCATGTTGCGATGCAAAAGTCTCAATTGTAGAGCTTCTTAAAACAATCCATTGACAAACATGCAATGCAATAAAACTATCACATATCGCATATCACAGATTCCAAAAAAATATGTTTGAACAGTCTGTTGAAACTTTGCGATGTGATATGATTCTCACATTTCGCATACCCGAAAACCAAAGCAAGGTAGCCCCGAAAACTTGCGATGCGATATACATCAATCACATATCACAATCCCAGCAGAAATAAGAGATACTTACCTCGGGGATGCGCGATGCAATGTTAAAATATAAAAATTGGTTCAACAATAATAAAGGGAAAACATGATCCGAGCAAGTTAAAAAAGAAATTTCCCAACTCTATATGCCAATTCATCACTTATTGCAATCGTGGAAATTCCAAAAACTCTTGGAACATGGCACTTATAACTCCGGACTTGCAATATGTGATTGCTCTTTAAATGTTAAAATAATATATTGAAATCGCTCATTGAAAAACTGGAAAGTTTATCACACACATTCCAATAAGACCTTTGGAAATCTGCGATGCGATCTATTCATTGAGCATTAAAGTTTCACGTCATTGGTTACGGAAAAACATTCAAAATAGTTATGACTACAGTCCTTCAAGATTTCATCCTTCGTGTTAATATTGAGGCATAATACAAAATCTTTCGCATCAAATGCTCATGCTCCGATTTTCGTTTGTACTTCTTTCAACACTATCTTTACAAGCATTAGTTGCTTTGAAAGTTTTAGCTATCACTATCCTCTATTTCATTTTTGCAGTTTGAATCTGGAAGTATGCAGCTAGTCAAAATGTCAAAGAAAGCTCGAAAGACGAAATTTCCCCCTGTAGTGGTGGAATGACTGGAAAAAACTGTGTTGATATCATATACTACATGTCAAGATTGTGGGAAAATTTCATGGGAAAGCATATATGGTATGTTAGAAATGGAAAAGCCAAAGGTAACGGAAGGACATGCAACAATTGCTAGACCTACAGAGTTAGAAAACACACTTGGTGATTTAGCTGACTCTTTCCTTCATCGAATAGTGGTCCGCCCAAAGGTTTTTCCATATAATGATATGGTAAAATGGGTAAGTGAGAGCATCAATATAACGAGCAGGATGCTCTTCACAGCTGACGAAAGAATTTTTGGATCCTTCAAGCCTGAAGAGGTGAAGAAAATGTATCATTTGCTAGAGCCTCATAAGTACTACAATAAATCATTCATTGAATCTTTCTCGAAGGAAAATCAAATAGAGTCGGACCCCATCAAACAATGGAGGCACTTCCCTAACAAACACAAGCATGAATCATCCGATATGTATTTTGTGGACTCCCTAGCGTCTCCATATTGTTATGTTTCCGCTATGATGTGTAGACTATTTGGAAGCTCCAATTCTGCTGAGTTTTCCATTGAAATGGTTCCATTAATAGAAGTAGCATTGAACTCTTTTGTGATGGATTGGGATAACATCCTATCAAATAAAATGGCCATCCAAATACTTGATTATAGGAAAAACAGGTATGTTTCCATCTGAGTTGTTCCCCCATTTTATATGAGTGCCTATATAGTCGATACCATTTGTTACAATTCCGATTTTCCCATAATGGGATGGAAGTGAACTCTCCAGGACCCAACCCCTATCCATGTTTACCATAAATTCCTGTGGAAGAAACAATTTAAGGAAGAATTTCTACAAAATTTGTCACGGCTTCATCCTACCCATTCATTAGGCCATTTTTAATAGACCAGCTCCTCGGCTGTTTGAGGAGGCTAATATTGATTTAGCTTCAATTGGAAGTTGGTTTGCGGAAGAACTGTTCACATACATTAGGGTTTTTGGTAGCATTACCGACTTGCATGTACTTCTACTTTATGTCTAAGACAAACTATTGGCTAAGGAAATAACCTATCAAAGAGTTGAAAAGGGGCTTACAAAAATATCAACGATGCCAAGAAATAGTTATGGCTTTCCTTTCTTGTTCGATGCAGCATCTATTCATTACATGAATATAAACATTCCCAAATTTAAGCTGAGAAAATAAAGGGTTTGAACCTAGCTGTTATTCCCAAAAGACAGTATGACACAAATAAAGTTGCTTTTAATTTTACTACTCAGGTAAAGGTTAAACAATTTGTCCATGAGGATGATGAATTCGATGACTTATTTACATCAGCACAGACATTCACACAAGTAAGTCACCTGGAAAAAATCAAGCTGCAATTAGAAAAAATGGACCAATTCATCCAATACAGGACTCAAAGGCTTCAGATAGTACCACTGGACTTATTGAATATTGCACCAGTCATCCAACAAACATAGCAAAGCACGGAGCAGGATATACAGAAAACTTCTGGTGCAGCCGAGACAAGTGACAAGGCAAATGAACAGTTAGGAATAGGTGTCCACATTGATCCAATATTGATCAAAGCATGGGAACAGTTTGATCAATAGATCAAAGGTCAAAGTAATACCTAAAATGTTATCACATTGGAATACCCCTTAAGACAAAATCCCATGATTCATGATCTTGTGATTGAAAACCATCCAGCAAGGACTCATCTCTAAAAGAAATCGATATAATCCCTGAGTATCCTTCATCGGAGATTACACTGAGCATAGAGGAAATCCCACCTTTGGATGTGTTTTATAGCCCTAAACACAGAGTTGTAGTCAAAAGGAAAAGGAAAAAGAGAAAGATAGACCAAGCATCAGTAAAATTTCCTCAAGATGAATACATGAATGTCATCTGGAAAGGCTCAAAAGTCAATCCCTCTGAGGACTTGACCAAATTATCTCAATTTGCAGGAGCGTATACAGCTGCCACGATAGATAAAGAAACCAAAGTTAATCAATTGGTCAAGGAAAAAGATCAAAACATTAAACAACTTGAAGAATAGTTAAGAGTGGAAAAATAGAGGATTGTTAATTAAGCTATTGAAATACAACAACAACTATCTCAAGATTTTGAATAGCTAAAACTGACACATCGTGAAGAGATCAAATCTAAGGATGAGCAAATAAAGCAACTACAACTCTCAATGGAGCAATTCAAAGACAATCCCAAAGTTGAAGAGTTTATAAAGGAAGCCTTGGAAATAAATAATTTATTATCTCAACAGCTAACCCAACTCTCCCAAAAGATAACTCTCATTCATCCACTATGTATCAAAGCCAATGCACTGATAAATCAAGCGGTCAATTCCAGGTTGGAATTCGAGGATGCAGATGACAAAATCACGAGTTACATCTCTTGGCAAAACACAGAAAAGGGAAGGGCTGCTAAATTGCCAATAATTGAAGAATCTCATAAGGAGATATTATTTTCAGAATGGGAGACACAGTTGATCAAAGAAAAAAGAGAAACTTCAAGGGCTAGGGCAGTGATGAATATTATCATTGAGCTAATAAACGATAACTTACATAATGCCAATTTAATTTTTGAGTGTTCCCCAGAAAACCTTCCATAAGCAAAAGTGTCAGAAAAAAATGGAAGCAAGATTTGAATAACAGAGAGGAGCAACAAAAAAAATTAAAAAGCCTCAATTGGGATACACATTGGTTCTATTTAGCCAAATCACATAGCCAACAAATGACAATCAAATGTCTTGCTAATGGAGCCAATCGCATGATGCCAAAACTCTCGGATGCAGTATATAAAGGTCGATTGCATGCTAGGATGAGTCATCCACCAAAGATCAAAACTATGCCCGAGATTTGTCAGTTAAAGGCGTAGGAGAAATAATAGATGCAATGCATCTTTTCAAAATTTGTCGCAATTCTATTTTTAACATGAAATCCCATATTTTGGGAAAGGTTGTTCCAACCACCTGAAGCACTTTTTACGAACAATTTGTTTTTATTTTTGCTATAATGAACCTCTCATGTCATTTTAGAAGGGATCCTAAAATTGCATTAAATTAGATTGAAGAAGATAACATTTCTACACTTCTTAACTTACTTTTGTAGAAAATAGGGATCACGGTTCAAACTTGTTGTAAAGGGATTTCAAGAGGACTGGCATTTTTGTATCTTTTTTAAGTTTTCTTAATAAGAAGAGTGAACTAGATTATTACTTTTGTAAGAGGATTCAAATACATAAGGTACTTTTATCAATGTCCTTTGTTTCATGTTACGCAATTAAACAGTTTTTTGATTCGATATTGTTGTTATATGTGAATGTTCATACAATTCTTTTTTTTCCCGTTGAAAAAAGTCGTAATTTCTATTGATATATAAGAAATTACATTTTGTAGATGCCGAGGCATATGCATATGGGGCAAGATTACCGGTCAGAAAATACATAGAACTGTCCAAAAAAGGCTAGAAAAGCATAACAGCTATGTCTCCATGCAGGGAGTCTGTAATCAGCTATATTGTGTCTCCAAAATTGTGTTATCTCTTCGCAGAGAGAAAATAAAAACTATATCCTAGATATCAAAACCTGTATGTTCATATATGAGCCACTAAACTAATATCTATAATAATAAAAACTATGGGCTTATGGCCCATTCTGCCCGAGTTCCAAAAAAGGTTTGTGACAGTATTGATGGAAGGATCCATCAATTTCCTCCTGAATCAGCCAGTCATTGTCCTGTCTGTGCGCTACCGCTTTTGATAGCTGATCTGCCCCCGAGTTTTGCTCCCTATAAATGTGATGACAGATAAAGGAATCAAATGAAGATATCAATCTCTGTGCTTCATCAAGTATATGTCTTAAAGAATAAGCATTGCAATGGGATGCATTATTAAGCCAATTGCAAACAATTTTGGAGTCACTAAATAATTGTAGATGTCTACAACGCTATTCTAAAGAAAAATGGATGAGATGTTTTACAGTACAGAGTTCAACATAATTATTAGTGCCCCTGCCAAGATTTATTTGAATCTTAAAACAGTGAGATTCCTTTAGAAAAAGGATGGCTCCCCCTCCACATCTTGTTTCTTGTGCGGAACCATTAAAATAAGCCCACGGTTTTGATTTGTCAATGGATTTCGGGATAATGGTGCGGGGAGGGGGGATGGAGTCCTCCTCAGGGATAAGATCAAAATCAGCTATAGTATGGAGTAGGATGGTTGGCCAATGAGGGGCTTTTTGGTTGAATATGGAATGGTTTCCAGCAATCCAAATAGACCAGCAGGCAAGTAGGGGCATGTTCCTAGCTTTTCCAGAATGGTCATACAATTCTGCATTATATCACTTTTGAATAAGTTGGAATTGATATTCTAAACACATATGCTAACAATTAATGTTATTATGATATGTGATATGTTTTATATCACTTTGTTTGATATGTTTTATATCACTTTGTTTAAAGTGATAATCATTCATGCTTAAATTTCTGTAGCCAAGTGATTGATCTTCATTAGCATTTGATTACCAGAAATCATTATAAATTGCATTGGTATTGGATTATCCGGGTTATATATAGATCTATTTGTATACTTTCATAAGTTTATTTTACAAACCATCTATCATTTTGTTATATATATTGAACACCAATTCATCAAAACACATTGTATTGGGAAACTGGTCCCATACTATGCAGTCGGAGCCACCATACCAAACGAAAAAGGAACTACATTAAGGGTCAGACCAGGTGGTTATCCCCAATGTTGGTGCAATGATTTTATAGGCATCAAGATTTTTGGTGCTAGAAGGAGGGCCTGACTATGAATGGCAAGTAAATCTAAATCTACAGGCCATTCTAAGAGTAAAACTCCCTCGCCATCACCTCCAACTTCTCGTTCGCATTCCAAATATCTTATGCCCAAGTGAGAAGTTGAAAAAAAATACAAAACCCATTGCTGAAATCCTAAACAAGCTAGATAGTTCTTCATTTGAACCCCCTGAAGTGGAATCTTTGATCCACAAATTGTAGGGGATTTCAATATCTCAAGAAGAGTCTGATTTATCCCAAGGTAGTGTCACTTCTCAATATATCCCATCACAACCACTAACTAGAGCAAAGCGTGAAAAGCTTGGAATCCCACTAGTTGAATTTCGTCTATTAAGTCGTAAAAGGGCTAAGAATACACCATCAGAATCTAACAACGAGGTTCTTTCGTCATCATCTTCCATTCCATCCATATTATTGCAAGGTCACACACCCACTTCTGAACTCCAGATTGTGATTCACATAGGTACAGGAGCAACACCATCCTCTACCCAGTCACCTTCACCCACTGCTTCACTCTCTTCTACTAATATCCCAACAATGGCACAGAATCAACCTTAGCCAAGGCCATGGAACAACCCAAGGGCTGTTAGAATGGCTGGACCTTTGACCCAATTGCCAGCACATCCAGAAAAATGGTTAACTAAATTTAACCCTAATAGTGGCCTGTTAGCTGAAGAACATATAAATAATTTCATGTTGTCCATTAATTTGAATGGAGTAGTGGAAGAAGATGTAGTTGTAAGATTATTCCCATATACTTTACAAGGAGTAGTAGGATCATGGTACTTTTCATTACCATCAAGCTCAATTAATAGCTGGGATGCTTTTCAAGAGCAATTTTTAACTAAATTTGGAGATGATAGGTCTACAACAACTTTGATAAATGAGCTCTCCAATTTGAAAGTCAAACCAAAAGAAACCATTAAGGACTTCAACTCACGTTTCAATAATTTATTGAATAAAATACCTACGGCGTCCAAGCCTAGCAAGGAGATCCGAAATCGATGGTACATTTCTGCTCTACCTTTAAACACAACCACCTTCATTGATAGAGCTACCAAACAGATGTTAGCAGAAAATATGAAAGAAGCAATAGCTGTTGAAAAACGTATCTTGGCTATAGAAAAGAAAAACACATTAGATGAAAGAAAATCCAAGAAAGTAACCTTTAGAGATGAATCAAAGAAGAAAGTAACCAAAGATCCATATGAGATGGGAGGCCTGCAAAAGGTTCTCAAAACTATGTCCAATTAAATGGTAGATATTAAAAAGCAAGTAGATGAATCTTCATCCAAAAGAAAATTTAGGAATTTTAAAAGAAATCAACCAGAAAATCCTTAGCCTCCAAACATTATATCAAATGCAGAATCTGATTTAGATGATGATGATGAAGAAGTTGATACAACTTTATCAGTAGAAGAAACAGAGGAAGAAGAAATAGTAGAATGTCATGGAATGTGGGACTTTATTCTACCCAACTCTGATAATGAAAGTGAACAAGAATCCCTACCAGTAAACACCAGAATTAAAAGTATCATGAAGCCTAATAAGTCAAATCAAAAGAGAAAAAACTCAAATCATATTACTAAAGAGAAAATTCCCGCGAAGAAAACTCCAATTTCATCTCCCCAAACAAAACCATCTTCATCCAATCCTCCATCATCATCAAAAACTCTAGTAGTTGCAAATTCCAAGGATTATAACATAGTTGAAGATATGAAGAAGACTCGAGCAATCATTTCCCTTCATGAACTTAGCAAGCTCAAGCATCAACAAAAGTTGTTTCTTAAGGAATTAAATGCAGTACCTTCTTCTCCTCTTCCAACTAGTGTATTATCCAAGGCTGCCAGAGGATCGAGTAGACCACCATCTAATAAGGTGGATTCTACCGATGTCGTTTTAATTAGAGATAGATGAAATTCTCATACCCCTCCTTTTCTTTTGACTTATGAGATCTACAATAGAAATTTGCATAACTTCTTAAATGATTCAGGGGCTTCATTAAATATAATGCTAGCATCAATTTGCTCCAAATTAAATATTGAACCCCATAAGTCTTTAGTTCATATTGTCCAATTAGATAGAACTAAGGTTCAAGTTTTAGGAGAAATAAATTCAATTAATGTTAGATTATCTTCTGATCCAAAGGTTGCTCAAATAATTTATATATTGATTGCTGGCATCCCTGATGGCTTAATTCTTAGCAGAGATTGGTCCGAAAAAAATCATGGTTATATTTCAACTGATTGGTCTCACATGTGGCTTCCTTATAGTGGGAAGCAAAATCAAATCAGAATTGACCATGAAAAACACTTGACTCACACAATTACAGAATTTGAAGAAGAAAATGAACCAATAGCCTTCAATAATAATATTCTTGGAAACTACTGGGCTAAATCATTTTTCAGGAACTTCAAAGCTCAGCAGTCACCCTTTTTTGGTTAGTAATGTCACATCACAAGTTGAGAATTTTTCACAAACCGATACTTCTAAGTGTGTTAATGTTGTAGATAAACCTGTAGGTAAGACTTTATTTTGGTCCTTGTAATTTGATTGATCTAAATCTAATGATAGTGCAGGAGTAGGATGTATTCTAGTTAGTCTTGAAGGAGAAAAAACAGTGTTATCATGCAGGCTAGAATTTGAGTGTACCAATAATATTGTAGAATATGAAGCCTTGATTCAAGGTCTTTATAAAGCAATAAGTCTTGATGTGAAATATTTAAAAGTGTTTGGTGATTCTGAAACAATGATAAGACAAGTAAGAAATACTATTCATTGTCTTTCAGGAAACCTAAAACATTATCAATCACTCTCTCAAGATCTTATTGCTCATTTTCTAGCATTTAATATCTCTCCTTGTTAGGTCCCTATAATACTAGTGATTACCCCATTACTATTGTATTTGTATCCCTTTTTAATATTGTTGAGCCCCCATTGTCCCCATATTTTTATTACTGTGCCCCATAGAATCCCTCTATTGTTATTTTTGTGGCTTTATATTATTATTGTTAGGTTGGCTGGGTTATATTGTGACTCCACAGACTCCTATATATAGAAAGGAGGTTTTGTCATTTGAATCATCCAAGAATTGTTCATTTCTGTAATGTAAAGGAGGTTTCCCCCTCAAAGAGGTTGAATTCTAAGGCATTGATCTCTCTTTTCTATCTTTTTGTGAGCTGGTTTCATAACATTTGGTATCAGAGCTTTGGATTCTAGGGTTTTGCTGCTCCAAATAGGTCATCGTGGAATTTTCACTATAAATTTTTTCTGTGATGTTTCAGAAGCAAAAAAAAAAAACCTATTTGAGAAGAAATCGCATTGAACCTCGGCTCCAAATTTCAGAGTTTTTGGCGCTATATTTGCGGAGATATGATCTGAGGAAGTTGGTCTTTTTGCATACTCCTGAATTACATTCCAAACAGGTGACCTGGGGAAAATCGTCATAACTTTCTCTCTGAGCATCGGATTGAAATTCTGTAACAAGGTACAGAAAGAGGACGGATTGTAGTTTCTTGTATATATTTTTTCAATGTCATAGGTTGAAATAGTGAC